>VDFB02353493.1:18358751-18554313 GCA_007258455.2 Sequoia sempervirens | reverse complement strand
TGTAGATCATGCATCTCGATTGTATGCTTTCTCACATTTTTCTCCAGATGAGCAAGCATCATCATTGGCTGGTCCTCACTCTCATGCATCTAGAGTGGATCAGATATCTAAGGAAAGGTTTGGTCATTTGAACCTTTGTGTACTTCCATTGTCCACTTTGGTTCTTGAGAATTCTGTTGAGCTTCTTCCTCCTACACCTCCTACATATTTAGAGTTCAGTTCTTTTCAACAGGATGTGTCCAGACTTTCAATTTTAGTTTGTGGAATGACTACTTGCCATACATTGCAGAGTTATTCATTGAGTCTCACATTGCTTATATTGGGGACAACATTGAGGATATTCACTTCCTCTTCAATGATAGATATGGCCCACCAATCATCACATCAACATTTCCTTTGGAGGTTGTTCTACTTGCATCTCTACAGTTGTTTGATCCAACTTCATTTGATTCAGACATGTGTATCTTTGATCATTCTTACATGGCATCTATCATGAGACCATTTCTCAGGAGAGAGTTTCTTCTTCATCCACCATTGGATGTGTTTCTTCCTAAGGGGATAAATAATGTTTGTTGTAGTTGGATCATCTTCAGAATCCTTCTTTGAGCATTCACTTCTGGCAGAGGAGCTACTACCTTATGGGGGGGATTCATTGTTGTGTCCTTTCTCTCCTATGGGGATGATCTTGTTTGTACTTATGTGACCGAAGCAGAATTTGGGGGGACTTTTGAGTCCTACTTTTCTTAAAGTCACATGTATGATTTTATTTTCTTTTCTCTTTTTTGGAGAGGAGTTTTTCCCATGAGGTTTTCTCCTTTTCTCCACTTATGAGATATTTCAGTTCATGTTCATGGGTACCTCATCAAGCCTTGTAGCCAAGACCCATCATGCATTCATTTAGCTTCCTTTATCAGTTGTTTAGTTTCTCCATAAGTTGATCTTAAGGGGGTGTGTTAAAGTAAACAAGTCATTATTTGATAATTAATTAATCATCAATTAATTATTAGAGGCTTTTTACTTTAGTTCACTTAAGCTAAACTTAGGAGTTGCATTTTAATCTTTAATTTAATTCTTATTATTAGAATAGGCTAAATTTAGGACAAGTTCTCTCATTGCATGAGATTATCACACTTGTCTCTATCTTGTTAATCCACACATAGGGTTTTCTTGTGCTTTTCTTATATAAGCATGCACATTCATTTGTAATTATGATCTAGGTTATTTGCATCAATAATAATTCTTAGGTTATTAAGCACAATCTCGCTTTTGATCTTCTCTATATTATGATAGGTAATTGCATGTAGGTGTTTCATGGGAACTGTGGAGTGAATCAGTCAATTCCAACAAATTCTTCCCAAAGAATTGACTCTAAGCATTATCTCTAAGCATTCCAAGCCATTTTTTTACAAAGAAATAATACCCCCTTATATACATGCTCATATGCTAATAAGGGGCCACAACAATAATATTTGCAAATGTTTTCTATATCTCCATTTTGAGATTATAAATCTTGAAAATATAGCATATTTACCCCTTATTTTTATGAGAACCCCTTATTTGTTTTTTACAAATCTCATAAAAATCTTTAAAGCCTTGATAGCCCTTTAGAATATCATAATTCAGGCTTAGGAATATTTTTTTTAATATTTTCCCAAATTAGGCCCTTTAATTTTAAAAACCAATGAAAATCTTTTTAAAAAGGATCGGGCTTTATATTTGTCCTAAGGCCCCCCTTAATTTTCTCCTTATTTTATGGTTTACATAAAATAAAACAATTCTTATGTTTATTTTAGGTTTATATATAGGGAGGAGCTCCCCTTATATCTCAGACAAGGCATGTGGTGCAAGAGGATTTTAAGGAAAATGTCAAGGGATCAAATCCCACCAAATCCTCTTTATTTAAATATTAGACCAAACACTTTTTCTTTAATAAATATGGTTTAATCCTTGTTTCATCACTTAGTTGGTCCATGTCAATGCTAACTCACTGCTCCCACCACATCATTTGACACGTGTCATGTAGAGTGTCAAGCTTTGGTGATGCCACGTCATCATTTTGACCAAGTTTGACTGCAACTTTGACTTGTCATAACTTCCAAATACAGACTCGGATTTGGTCAGTTCAAAATGTGTCGAAAAACTCTCACCGAGCTCTACGTGATGGAACTGGTAGAGAAATGCTCCATGATCATTAATTTTTCTAGTTGATGAGCTTTGACCTCATGTTGACTAAACTTTGACCAGCCGTAACTTCCGTGTATGAGCTCTGATTCAGGCGAAACGAGCAGTGTTGGACTTGTGGAAATGAGCTCATTGTTTTGAATCCATTTTTACCAATTTTGAAATGATAATTTTTTTCTCCCTTTTGTCCTACCTTCGGTACCTTGTTTGACCCAACTTTGACTGGGCATAACTCTCACATATGATCTCCTTTTAACGTGATTCAAGTTGCATCAGGATCATGTTGGTGAGATCTATGCAATGAAGCTATTCTGTCAGATTCTAAGACTATAATTTTTTTAGGGTTTTGAAGATCCACCTGGATCAAAAAAGAATGTTTATTAGTTAACATATATTTAAGATGATGTAAGCCTTAAAATCCTCAATAATCATGTAAAAAGATAGGGATAGAATCGTGTGACACCATAAAATATAGTAAGTATATTTATAAAAGCACATATAATGGAAAGAAGCAAGATGCCATAATGTTGTCCCTGAAAGAAATTGAATGTAGCCATGAATAATAGATAAATGATTGTATAAGTAAAAATAATTTTGTGATATCACCATTATAATTATTCACAAAAATTAGAATTATCATAAATTATCTAAGCATAAAACATGTCATAAGATGAAACCATACGATGTAGGCCTAATAATCATGAAGATCACATATATAATCCTCACAAGAAAATAACAAGATAAAGTGAAACATATAATTAGAAAGCTAAATAATACTCATTATAATCATATGAATAATCATGTAAGTTTGTCATCGTCATGTAGTGGAATGTAGAAAATATCATAAATCATATGCATGACCCCATATGATGAGAGGAAACAATGATGCAAAATAGGCCAATAGCATGACCCAACTATAATACCTGAGTTTAGGGTTCATATTCTAACACCTCCCTTCATGATGATTCAACACGCTATAATAGTAGATGCTCTTATCTTGTAATAATGATCAATAAATTTTTTTATGATCAACTCACTAAATTGGGTGCTCCATTTTGGTTCCATAATCTCCCTTGAAATATGCTCTAGATGTGCCATATATAGCTAGTCAATATTCCTAGTCAACAATGTAAATCTCTTGCAACCATGCTCTTATCCATCATAATATTGTTTGCAACACTATATTTGTCATAGATTCTCTTACACGTCATTCATGTCAAGATATTATATTACACACCATTAAATGCATCATTATCAGGTATTCACATGGCATAATAGTCAAGTCATAAGTGGGACGTGTTTTTCTATGTGGATTCACAAATAATAAATAATATAATTTACATAATATCAAACATTAGAATTGTAGGGTATATGACACACATATCCCATCATATGGGAGACACCATATAAATAAAGTAATTATGTATGTATGCAAATATGTAGATCATGGAAGCTCCAAATCACAACCAATGATGTGGTCACCATCCATCAAATTATCTTGACGCTAGTAATGTTCCTTGCAACCACCCTCATTTAACTCTTGTAAGGTATTGAAGTAGTACCCTTAGGAAAAGTGTTTGAAATATGTGAAATAGGTTTTGTTGTGCCTATAACACACATGCCCCATTAGGACTAGGGACCCTCTCTTCCCTTTTCGCATTTGTTAGGTCATTTTTTCCTTTGCCTCATTTTGCGTGCCCCTAATTCTAAGCTTAAGTTGGTCACATGCAGTAAAGTCATCACATTCTAATTGACCAAAATCACCTACCCAAAATCTATAGTCTTTTTCCTTTGTGAAGGTGCACTTGCGGGTTTCCCTTAGTCTTTCATTGTTGCGTCCTCCTGGCTTCGTGGAGCTGCATTTGCGAGTCTCCCTTTGCAGACCATTGTTGTCACTAGGTCTTTAACTAGCGGCTAACTCTTGGCGTCCTCCCACACTGCAAGCTCCACATTTACCGTTGTTGCCTGGGTCTTCACCGACATCTGACTTGACTCAGGTTTCCACAACCCCACCAACCCTTCCTACTGTTGTACCGGGCATTAAATACGTTCCATTAATAATGTTTTTCTTATAAAAGGGGGGTTGAACCTGTCATTTTCACCCTAGTAGTTTGAAATTTCGACGATGAACAAGTTGCTCCCACTTGCACGAGATCCCACTGCAAATTTAAGTCAGTTGTTCATCAGATTTCTTGCACTGTTCTAGGTGAGTTCACTTTCAAACCTTTAAGTAACGTTTATTTTCACGGTTTGGGGTTTCGGTAAATGTTAAAATCTTTGGAATATAAACCCTCCTTTACTGCAACAATCCCATCGAAGTCTCCATGAGCCATCAGTACCGCATTAGGTCTTTGTTTAGTGCCTTGAAATATATCAACCTAGGTTAAAACTGTGTCTTCATGCTCATGCAAATTCTTGCCTTGCATTTGTCATTCTTTGCATAGCAGACATGCCCTTGCAGCCAGCATCGTCACCCCGGCCGTTCCTGATAACTTCAGGAAAACATCTAAAAAAATGGCGAAGTCTTCGATCAAGTGCAGAAGCCCTCTTGTGGGGTTCTATTAGCGGGTGGCACCCTCCCTTTCGCCGTCTCTTGAAGGGCTGAGACTTAATGTCCTTCTGCATGCCCGGCCTCGCACCCAACCTAAGACCTTCGATGAAACTACTAAGTAAATCTCATTGCAAGCCCACCCATGCAGGTTTCCACCATTGGGTTGTCGTCTCCCTCTTGTCGCTATTTTGGGTGCCAAGTCCTGATGCCCTTTCGCTTTGCGGGCTATGCATGGTGCATCACCCACGTATCAAAAATCGAACTTGCTAACGTTAAGCTATTGGCCGGACGCCCCTGCGGGTCTATCCTTACGGGCTTCTGCCTATGGGACACCCTTTTCTCTGTGCCGCTATCTAACCACAAAGCACTCATGTCCACCCGCATGGAAAATTCCGCAGGAGTCATTTCTCTTTGCAAATTCTAAAGTTTGGAGCAACATTTCAAGATCTTTAAGCTCATTTTGTATCCAAGATCAAGCATTGTTGAAGGTTTATGATAGATTCCTATGGAGAATCATGAAGGATTCTAGGTGTTGGGAGATGCACAAGTCATACAACCAAGCCTACAGACTTGTTTTCGAAGTGTTTCCATATTTTATAATCATTCTATTTGTAGTTTATAAGAGGTATTTTCATATTTGTGATTCATTGGATGGATTATACATCTTCTTTAGCGAATCATCTACATTGTTCACATTGCATTCAAGGGTTTTATCCTAACACAATGGGGTAAAATCTCCTTTGCATTCTCTTGGATCTTAGTCTTAGAAACACTTAAGATTGAGATTACACACACTATTGCATGTTTTAGACTTTTATTCATCTTTCAAGGTTTAATTACCAACAAGTGGTTTGACTAAGGCAAACCCCTATCCACCAACAAGATACCAAATTTGTTTTGCAGGTTATAGATAGATCCAGATTCAGAAACAGGAAATTCAAAGTGCCAAGGAGAAGAGTAGACTTGGAAGTTACAACCCAAATTTAGAGATTTCTAGATTTCTGGAAAACCCTACCAGGACCCATTCACCTTTAAGGGCAAATGAGTCCCTGTTGAGGGCTGGTAGGCATTAGATTCCAAACATTTCAAGATTTTGTTTCTAGTTCAGAGTTCCTCAAAAAGGCTTACCAGGACCCATTTGCCTTTGGTGGCGAATAAGTCCCTGTTAACAACAAAAAAAAAAAAGATTTGACCAGGTGCACAACATCCTTACCTTCTTGTTCCTTCAAAAAAGTTGTAGTTTCTTTCTACTTTTTGTTCAATTTATGCATTTGTGTATTAGACCTAGGATTAGGGTTTATTCATTAGCCTAATTCTTTCTCCCTCAGATTGAGATCTAGCTCACCACCCTGTCCTTGCATAAAGGAAAGAGTGCAAGACCCCTCAATCTTGATTCAATTCACCTCTTGGGTTGATAGTTGTTTCAAGATTCTTGAATCTCATCTTTTGAATGAAACATCCCTTGTGGAGAAAAGGTGGATTGGATATATTCTTCTCCCTCTCTATTTTTCCACGTTTCAATATGATATTCAACATATCATAAAAAACAAGACTCAATACTATTCAAACATTAAAAAACAGCAAAACACACAATATAAGTATAATCCAAAAATTATCAGTGATATCTTATATTCACAAATAAGAAGGTTTTTCCAATGGTCTCATCCTCACCTTCCATAACTAATTATATCCTCTTTCCTAATCAACTTCAAATCCACCAAGTGCTCTCCTATGCACACTTCCTAACTGAAATTTAACTCTATATTTCTAAACTTACCAAATATAGTTTAACCTGTCCCCGATTCTAAGGAATTGATTTGTCCCGCCTCTTGATTAAAAGGAGTTAATTTGCATGTCATTTATTTTTATAATAATATTGTATTCCTACCTAAACATTATGGATTCATACTAATAGCTCCAAAAATCCTATGTCATTGACTAATTTGTCTCAGCAACATTTGAACATAAGAATTCACAACTCCTTAGAATTTAAGAAGCAAGTTAGAGAACCAAAAGAATACAAAACAAACATAAAAAACCATGGCGAAGACTTAACAATGCAAATTTTTGCGTCGTCCTAAAATTTTTGCGTCGTACAGCCTGAGTGGGCCTAATGGTGGAGAACTTGTGCTCTTGACAGGGAGGTCACAAGTTCAAATCCTGCAGGGGGTAGGGTATGTACACCTCGTATTGTGGAGCACGAGTTGGGTGCCTCCCCCATATTGGGGGAGTACGAGGGCCTCGTATTGTGGAGCACGAGTTAGGTGCCTCCCCCATATTGGGGGAGTACGAGGAGTCCCATATACTCATGGTATCGTGGACTTAAAAAGGACCTTTCCTTTCCTTTCCTTCCCATTTCCCAGAGCACCTTTACCACCACAGCCCACGTAGGAAAGATAAGACGGCAAACTGCAATGTTCTTAATTACAAAGACCACAAGAATACCTTGTACGCACACTTCACAGTTCACTATAAATTAAGTTTAGATGATATTTTTTAAGAACAGCTGGATACAGCGTTTTGGGAGTGCAGTTGCACGGACAATATGGCAGGCACCTTATAATGTCAGGACTCACATTCATTAAATAATGTAAGTTGTCGTTGCTTACAATCTTATTAAGGACAAGGTTCAAGTTTTAATGATCTTGTCTCCCTGCACTGTGAAGGCTGGATCTGGGGAAGGACATCTCTTAACTTTTCAGATCCTTACTTCGTAAAATATATTCACAATGTCTACACAGCCAAACAGTACAGAATTATACGCTAAATAATATGTTTCAGGAATCTAAATGTTGGAGATTAGGTTTGTCACAATATCAGGATTGAAACAGAATTTGATTCAATGTTTGCTCGAACGCCGAATCGCCACACATGTTCAACGCAATGACAAGGAAGGATTTTAATAGATATGGCATTTTTCAGGTTTATGATAATGATTACAGAATCTATGTATACGTAATTTTTTAAGTACAAATGTGATTGATAGCATTTCTGAATATAATGGTGTAAGTATAAAAAATTCATGAAAAATAATCGTTTACAATGATTTTCAAAAACATTTTTAATTAAAGAAAGATTTTAATAAAAAATGTGTCTTCAATAATTAGAGTATTCATAAATTCAATTTTTTTTTTTTAAATTTCAAATTATTGTAAGAATGAAATTTGAATAAATTAAAAAAGAAAAGTAGGAATTAGATGAATGATTCATAATTTAGAATATTGAGTGTTTATTGTTTAAGGTTATTTTTATAAGTGTAGAATTGACATTTACAATTACAAATTTGAACAAATTAGTAAGTATCTAAACTTTAGTGTATAGATTTTATCTATTATATTTTTATTGCTTAGATATTATTTTTCTAGATATGTAAAGCCTATATTTGTAGAAGGGTAATGTTTAGGGACATCATTTGGAGTTTGTTCTAAATAAGGGAAAATTTTCTTTTGGTCAAACCCATGTATTGATCAATTTAATGGCTAGGAACACAGATTGAATACAAGCACAAGCATTCACAAAAGACTAGATACCATGATGTAAGAAGGTAATGCTATATGAATTCTTAAATAATGTTCTTTATGCTAAACACTCATGTTTCAAAATGTTTAGTTATTGGTTTCTAGATAGATTAGTCGTGTAAAATTGTACTAGTGTTAGTCCTTAACTCCAAAGGTGGCATATGAAATGTTTCAAAGTTTGAGTTGGCACACAATGGCTAGTTTGAAGTGTTAGATAGTCTTGAAAATTGAATATGATTTTTTAAAAAATTAGGTTCATTTATGTAAATTTGAACCTAGGGAGGGAATGGATTAATTGAGGATCAAGATTGACTTGTGAAATTGCTCGTATGAATGAAAATATGTGAGAGCTAGGTTATATTAATTTTTTCAATAAAAAATATCACTTGTATGCTTGTCATTACATAAAGGATAGTTGAGCTAAACTAATCCCAAAATAAAGAGGAAAATTAAAATGTATGCAATTTCCACCATTGTGGGACCACTTTGACTTGCATCTAACTATAATGAGAATGCATGTTGAAGTAGAATAAACTAGTCAACTTAAAAGTCATTTTATCCAAACAACCATAAAAAATAATACATATAAGGATATTGATGTCACTTTGGAACATGCCTTTTTGGAATGAGTGTTCCCTCTTGTAAACCTAAAAAAATTGAAAGATTTAATGAGTACAATCATCTAGAAATTTTAAATAAGAATAAGTTGTTTGCAACCAAAAGAAAAAGAAAATGTGGAGATATATTCTACTCATTGTCGAACAATGAAATTATCTAGGGTAGCAACATCAACAAGGATTACTTTGGTGTAGAAAAAATAAATTTCTGTCATCTAAAAATTGTATAGGGTCATAAAATAGTCACTACAACCATACTCAAGAAAGGAAATGTTAGTGACCTTGTATCCATCATCTAGTAAATTGTATGAAAATAATGCCATTGATTTGGAGGAAAGTAGTTAACATATACTTAAGATGATGTAATCCTTAGAAATATCAATATTCATGTATAAAGATAAGGATAGAATCATGTGACGCCATAAAAAATACTAAAGTGTGTTTATAAAAGCACATAGAATGGTAGGAAGCAAGATACCACAATGTTGCCCCTAAATAGGGTTATAAATTTAAATTGAAAGTAGTCATGAATGATAGATAAATGATTGTATTAGTACAAATAAGTGTGTATATCATCATTATAATTATTGACAATAAGTAGAATCATCATAAAATATGTAAGCATTTCATTATCATTAGCATGATCATGAGGAAGTAGTTCATTAGGATAAAACCATAAGATATAGGCATGATAATCATGAAGATAACATGTATAATCCTAACAAGAAAATATTATGTGAAAGTGAAATGTATAATTAGAAATCTAAATAATACTCATTAGAATCATATGGATGATTATTTAAATTTTTCATCATCATGTAGTAGAATGTGGGAAATTTTACAAAGTATATGCATGGCCCAATATAATAGAAGGAATATATAATGCAAAATAGACCAATACTATGAGCCAAATACAAAACCCAAGTTTAGGACCCATATTCTAATACCCCCTTTCATGATGAGTCAACATGCTAAAAATAGTAGATTGATATTATCTTGTCATAATGATCCATTCACTAAATTGGGTACTTCATTTTGGTTTCATAATCTCCCTCAAAATATGCTCTAGATATTCCATATAGTTGATCAGTAAATTCCTAGTCAATAATGTAACTCTCTTACAACCATGCTCTTATCCATGATAATAATTCTTGTGCCATTATCTTTGTCATATTTTCCCTTGAAGTGTCAAAAATTGTACTCCCTTCTTGGAGATAGTATAATTTCACACTTAGTTTGGACCTATTTTAGTACCCTTGCATTCATGTCCTTTAAATCATCATTAATAGGCCCCTAAAACCATTTATTATGAATCACAAGGCTTATTTCAACTGAAATCCTGAAAAATTCAATAAATAAATTATTTTTCTAACCTCCTGACAATTTCTTAGCCCGAAAAGCTTGGGTGGGACCCATATGCCACCTTGGACATATGAGTCCTGTTTGGGGCCTTTTTAGGATTTTGAGTAGGAAATTCAAGTTTTTAATTCAAAATTCACAAATGTTGGCATTTGGGATCTAATAAATGGTAAATTAGATAGAATTCCTATAAAATCTAAGTCTCACATTCATTTTTCACCTAGAAGGAACTAGAAAGAGTAAGACAAGTGATCAAGTAAGCAAAGATTCAAGCATCTACATTCAAGAGTTAGGAGAAAGCAAAGTTAAAGTCTTGGAGCAACATTATAGTGTTTTTTCAGGTCTTCAAGCTCACTTTCATTTCAAGATCTAACATTGTTAAAGATTGATGATGGTTGCCTATGGAGAATCATGATGGATTCTAGGTTGGGGAGATGCAACTAGCATTGAACCAAACCTAATGACTTGTTTCCTAAGTGATTTCATCTTCCATTATCATTCTAATTTCTACCTAAAGGAAGGTACATGCATTCTTATGGCTTATTAAGGTGATTGAATATCTCCCAAAGTGATTCATCGTCATTTTCATGTTTCATGTATGCATCCTATTCTTGCACATTAGAGTAGGGTTTTGTTGCATCTTATATCTCTTAATCTTAGACACACTTAAGATTAGGACTTTCACACATATTTCCATTTCAAATCTATTCTTTCTATCAAGGTTTAATTACCAACTAGGGGTTTGATTAAGGAAAACCCCCCATAAGCAAATCAACACAATATTTTGTTTTGCATATTTTAACAAGTTTGAATCTAGAAGTGAATTTTGGAAAACATAGGAAGGAAGCATAGAGATAGGAGAAAAATTTCAAATCTTGCTTTTTTGAAAAGGAGTATCAAGACTAAATCACCAACTTGGGTGTATGAGTCCCAGTATACCCCTTTCACCAATTTTCTATAGATCCTAATTTGCTAGCAGAAGATTCCAGATTTTGCCCAAATTCCAACATCGAGACTAAATCGCCCAGTCCAGTGTATGAGTCCCAGTGCACTTCAAAAATAGTAAACTTTTTTTAATATCTTGCTTAGACATATCCCATCTTTTGAGTACTTTTCTACATCTCTCGGTTTACTAATCTGAATTCATGTTTTAAGTTTCTAGGGTTTAGTGCATTCTAGTTTACATTTCTCCTTTGAAGCTTCATTTTAATTGTGAACCCCCTTTTTAATCACAGCTAAGGAAACCCACACACACCACCTTTCCCCCTTGTGTGTGTCCTTTCCCTCAATTGAGCCACTTGGTTGAGGGATCTTGGTTTCCTAATGAACTAAGAGTGAAATAGGTCCCCCTAGTTGCATCTCATAAAAGATGGAACCTTATTTTGTTGTATTCGGCCCTTACACATCCCTCATGACAATATTTTCTGATACATAACATTAAACACATCATATTATGGTTTGCACATGACATGATTGCCAATTCATAAGTGGTATGTTCTTTTCTATGTGGACTCATAAATAATAAATAATAATTAGATAGTTTCAAACATTAGAATTGTAAGGTGTGTGAAATACCTATCCCATCATATGGGAGACTCCAAATAAATAAAGTAATTATGTATGCATGCAAATATATAGATCGTGGAAGCTCCAAATCACAACCAATTAGATGTGGTCACCATCCATAAAATCATCTTGATCCTAGTAATTTTCCTTGTAACCACTCTCAAGTGTGTAACTTATGTAAGGTAAGACGTATTACCTTTAGGAAAAGTGTTTGAAATAGATGGAATAAGTTCCTTTAATTCTTGCACCTATTGCTTTTGTGACTTGAGTGATGTATCTTTCTTGATATTATTATCTTAGCATTCTTTGATACCCAAATAGTGTAGGTTCCTTTAAATGTATCAATGAGATTAGCATTTTTTTATTTATATTTTTTTTATTAATAGGAATGGAACCTTTCTTTATTTATCACATATATGTACAATTCAAGAAGTAATTTGTTCTTGATTTTTGTTTTGATTGTGAAAAAAAAAATATGTTGGACCTTCTTTTCATTTTTTAAATTACTTTTTGAATGTGAGGATTTATTTTTCCATAAATATGGTCATAAATATTTAGACTATCCATCTTGGGAGGTTTTCCATTTGCAACTCTAGATACATTTTGGAATACCTCTTGATCTTCTTGTTATGGAGACAAAGAAGAGAATGCCATTTTCTCCATATCTTATTCCTTGCAACTCTTTCTTTGATTCCTATTTTTTATCACATTATATAATTCAATATATATCTTGATACTCATAGATACATTCTATAGGACTTTCCACGTGTGTCTAATGTAAAAGTAACTCTAAAATAGGTACATATGCATCTCTTTTGACTTTTACAATTCTAACACCATGTACATGTAGAACATTTTAATATTCAAACCATGTACTTTAATTTCTATATATATTCACATCCATGTATGATATCATTAAATCTATGACATTTTAATAAAAATTTAATTACATATCCTTTAGGAAGTTATCTAGATAGATCCAATGGATGGGTGAGAGGCAAAGTGATTGAATTATCATTTAATATACTTTGAAGAAAATAATATATATGTTCATTTGAAATATTTTTAATTTTCTAGTTTTTTTTTAAATAATGAAAGAGAAGGTATTGGAATTAGCAACCACATGAATAATAGTAGATTTATTCTATTTATTTTGATTAAACTTAGGAAAGAATTTTTATTTGGAACTTTGATGGGTAAGAAGATCCAGGTATGCATCAAGAGTACCCATATTTTAAGATGTTGAGAGCAATAAATTTAAGTTCTACATTTTTTGCATGAACACATATACCCATAAAATAACCATAACTTTTCAAATATACATTATATAGATAGCTATAGGTGGTAACAAACCCTCAATAAAACAAAAATTATAATTTTTGATCAAGAATGTTGTGTTTATTTTAATATATAAATATTGAAATTGAATCACATGATTATTAATGCATTCATTAGAACCTTGAGAACACTCACATACATATAAAACTATAGTGCATGATGAAATAACTAAGACAAAATTTTATCATCATATACATAATACAAACATGTTGTATTAAAAGCTTGCAAATGAATATTCAAGTCACCCCTAATAGTGATAAATTTAAGAAACCACTAGAAATAGTATAAAATACTAGAAAATTATAGCTTGATGCATTAATTTGTGTGGTAAATATATGTTTACTTTGGTGAAAATTTATTTTTTATGTTGACTTTGTGCATATTTTCCAACAATGTTATTTTTTCCTAGCTAATTATAGATGGATTCATAAAAATAAAATAATGTATTTGATGAATTATCAAGTGGATTATAAATATTACATAATATGGATAGTAAAAATGTGATACAAAACTTGGATGAATATTGATTAATTTCATAAATTATCTGTTGAACACCCAAAAGACTAAGAGGGGGGTGAATCAATATTCCTTGAAATTCATTAACTTAAAATACATTTCACAACATCTCATTCAATTTGGAGTATTGGAAGGAAACATTAAAAACATGCATCACATCAATAAACACAAGAACACCAAAATTATTTTTAATAAAATATTTCCTATGAGGTTCCAATAATCTTATGCCTATTGTTATCAACAAGAACAACATTCTTACCTTTTTCAATATCATTATATTTTGTTAACCAACAATTTTTACATGTCATATGTTGTCTTGCTCTTGAAACCAAATACTATAATTCTATAAAGTAGGATCTTACAATTGTAGTGACTACAAATAATTGATTTTTCTCATTACATGAAGCTACATTAAGCTTATGCCTCTCTATCTTTCACTTGATTCAACCTAATTTATTTAATTGCTTTTTAAAATATCCTTGATTTCCACAGTGTTCCAGCAATTTCTGGATTTATTTTTCTCCTCCTTTGTGCCTTGAATAATATTAGAGACACTCTAATATTTCAATTTTATTTCTTCTTTTTGTTTCCCTTATATTATATTAAAAATTGTAGGAGCAGAAGATTAGCTCAACATCCAAGAATACCTACAAAACAATGAAAACCTTCCACAAGAGAGTATGGAAGAAAATTAGCTTCCTTGATATTAAGATCTATGAGATATGTGATACAAAGTATATAATATCCTTGCTTATATAGACAAGGTAAAAGATAGGATTAGACAATATTATGACATGTGTCTCAATCCTATAACCTGTGAAAACTAATTCAACTTGTTAAATAAATTAGGATAAATTATTAAATACCAAAAGATAAGATAAGATCTAGATGAAAAAAAAGACTGAACTAGAAAGATTCCAAGGACCTAAGTGGACTTAACATGTAAATAGGAGCCACTAATGAACTAGTTAGGTAAAATTCCTATTTACACCAACAACAATAGTGTTGTATAACTCTCAGCATTCAATCCTACAACCTTCCTTCTTAGTTCTTCCTAGATTAATGATGTTGTATTCTACCAATTTAGATTAGTTTGAGTATTAGGAGCTTATACCAATCCCAAATAGGATTATATCAAGCTCCCAAAAAGTATCATCACTGCATGTTCTTCTAAAGTTGTTGATTCAAATGTTGTCAATGAGTTTTTGATAGAATTAGGCTAATTTATATGTTATGTAATTCTTTTTGGGTCTTGTATCTTCAATTGAAAAAAGTCTTTCAACGATATAATCTAAGTATTAAATCTTTTGATTCATATATTTGAGTCAACTAGTCTTGATCTTCCTTTGTTATATATTTGACTAACATATAGAATCATATTATCACTTAAATTTAGTACTATTCAAGGGTGGGCCTTATGATCTGTTACCTCCCACTTATTGATAGTATCTACATCTCATGTAAAATTGTCCTTTTTTAATCAACTAGCACAAAAAAATCTTTGTTCAATATAAAATTCTTTATTATAAGCTTCAAGAAATTAAATCTTTAACCATTGAACCACTTTATAAGCCCTTGTTATTTTCCTATGCCATTTTTTGGTTCTTTTTCTTGCTACACTCAATTCTAAAAGATGACACAACACCTAAACTCAACCTAATTAGAGATGACACAACACTTATATGACACAAAACCTAGAATTAATGATCAAGTCAATCCATGTAAGATGATTTTCATATGATTGAAACAAGGACAAGATAAATCCAAGGAGACAAGACTAGACCTTATATTCTTCTCTTTGAGCTCCACAAGAATCAAGAGGGTAATCCTAATGAGGCTCTAAAATAATAAAAAGGATCGTTGAAAGACAATGCTATAAAGATGAAATCAACTCCAAATGACACAATACACCAACCCAATTTTTTGTCACTAACTCAGATTATGTTGACTTCATATTATTTTGTAGCTACATTCCCTAAATATGTGGATAGTTAACTTATTCGTAGATATATGAGTAAAGTATTTTTCAATTTAATAGGTTCCAATCAATTTATGCAAATTGTTCATTCACAATGCTAGGAAAGGTTTGAGACTAAGACAAGTCAATTCATGTAATGTATTCATTCACAATGCTAGTAAAGGTACAAAGGATCATGTCTAGATGTATGAAAACTAAAAATCCTTTGTTCATTTATTTGTGAATATGTCAATTATCCACATATTTAGGATCTATGCATCTACATAAGCTAATATGAAGTCAACACAATCTAAGTTAGAGAAACAAGTTTGGGATTTTGTATTGGTCATATATACTCGGTTTCATCTTTGTAGCATTCTTTGTCAGAGATCTGTGTTATTCTTTATAGACCCTCATTAGGATTACCCTCCCGAGTCTTGTGGAGCTCAAAGTGCAAAAGACAAGCTCTATTATTGTCTCATTGACTTCTTCTTATCCTTGGTTCAATCATAGAGTTGTCATCTTACTTGGATCAACTTGATCCCCGGGTCTAGGTGTTGTGTCATCCTTTAGAATAGAAAGAGGTATGAAAAAAAACCGACACCGTCCATAACCATCTCTTTTTCCTTGTAGCTTCAAACTATTATAAGAATGCTTACTACTAAAAAATGAGACTTATATCTCTAATACCAAGTGAAAATACTAAAGAGATTTAAAACATGTAAAATAACATAAACTAACAAATAAATGAAACACTACTTCATATTTATATAATATATTTATACATTAATTAATAATTAATAAAATACTCTCAAAACTATACAGCCCCGTGCCTACTTTATTCATATACATCCACTTACTTTCGAACTTTAATTACATGTGCTTAATACCGCTACTTTTGTAAGTCTAATTAATTAGTAATTGCATGTTCTATGAAAAAAAAAATGACATTAAATCTAAGTTTAACAAAAATGAAGCCACGCAGAAAATGAGGCTGACACAAGCCTGCCCATCAAAATATGAAGTACCTTCATATCTCTTTTTCTCTCAGCAGTTTGAAGAAAAAACAACAATCATGTCGTTACATTTGACAACAGTTGTATGGAAATGATAACTCCAACTCACCCGACACTGTATTTTACATCACACCTCGGTTGTGAGGATTGGAAGACTGGAGGAAGGTGCTTCTCTTCATCCTTTTAACATCTCTGTTTATTTATTTTTCTTTTTTATTACTAGTGGTCGTTCTGTTACAGCGCAGACTGATTTGGAGAGTAAACCCTTTCCTAGGGTTCCACTTCCCATTAATATATGAATGTCTTCACGTGCAGATCGGAATCAGATCCCCTTAACAGACGGCCGTACTACTGTCGGTGAGTTTAAGATAAGGAAACTCTCTAATTAGGGCGTAGGTTGAGTCGAGGAAGACTCCGCGACCTTTCTATTCCTTTCTAACTTCTTCCACTTTTTATATATATATAATGTTTTCTCCTACCTAAGATTCATAGTCCACGAGTACATCGTTTCCCAAACTTCAATCTCCAATTCACTGTTGCATTGCTTGTAAGAAGGCAGGGCAATTAGCATGTCATTAGACATGGGAGAAGCAACTGGGTCAGATCTATGCTCAGCCTTTTCTTGCTCCGACTTATGCAGCGTTGAAAGCGAGTCAAGCCCTTGGATTCTTTCAGTGCTTGCCTCCCTAATCCACAGACTTGTAGCCCGACATGAAAGGCTTCTGTTTTCTTCCGGTAAAAAGATTACAAGAGAAAATCTATGTGTTTTCTCTGCAATGCAAGTTCCTGCCATGAGCTTACATAAGTACTTAGAGAGGATGTTCAAGTATGTCCGCTGCAGTCCTTCAGTATTTGTTGTGGCCTATGTTTATATTGATCACCTAATTCTCAACAATCCCAACTTCCGCTTAACCTCTCTCAACATTCACAGGCTTACCATCACCACTGTCATGGTTGCTACCAAGTTTCTCGATGACCTGTGAGTGTTTTATTATCCACTTTATTTATATGTATTTCATTAACTGGGTTTTTCAACCTGATCAAATGTGAATTTATTGCTAATGTAAAAGTGGTGTCGTGGATGCAGGCATTACAGCAACGACTATTTTGCAAAAGTGGGAGGCTTAACACTGAGGGAAATGAACATTCTAGAAGTTGAATTTTTGTTCATGATGCGGTTCCGCTTGCAGGTAACGGTGAGCGTGTTTGAAAGCTATTGCTCCCATTTTAAACGACAGGTTGAATTGGGCGGAGGGTTTCAGATAGAGAGGCTTCTTCTCAGCTTGCCTAAAAATGAATCAATGAAATCATGCAGTCAAGAAGAGAGCAACAAGCAGAGATTGGGCACCAGCTATAACTATGCAGGATGCTAAAAATGTAAATTTTGTGTTAAATTATTAATGTTGGAGCAACGGATGTCATTTTCTAGACAAGAAACTTTCTAGAATGTGGTCGGTCTAAAACCTAGTCCATCCATCAAATTTCCATGACAAGGAAGAAGATGAATGAATACAGATAGGTATATGCCTCTGTTCAAGGTATTCACATCTGTATACAATCCAAAATTAATGGCAGAAATAGGTAATAGTGATGAGCTATTTTTACCTATGTATAATGTTTAACGCATTGTAAATTTCCCAGCAGCGATGTATTCTTGGGAATAAAATGTACAGAGAATTTTACACGGCAAGTTTTGGATACTGCAAGTTGCAGCCTAAATTATCTGGGCATTTTTGTTTGTTTTTTTTGTTGGTGTCCATTAAAGCGGTTCCAAAAACCGGACAATATAATGCGTAGATTCATTCCAGAAAGCGTTGAGTGCACATACACCGTCCAGTATGCCAGTTACTTGAGCCTCTTTACGAAACTCCATTAAATAAGGGCAGTATTATTCAGCAGCTTTTCAATTATCAAATTTGATAGCCTGTACGGACATTCAATTTTCTAATCTCTAGTAGCTATACGCAGGAAGTAGAAAATTAAGATCGAAGGTGGATTTATAGGTGACAGATATAGATAAGACTGTTTGCTAGATTCTCTTTTTAATTAGCTGGAGATAAAAATACATTTTGTTTAATTCTGAAGTAGATCTATTATGCTGCATATACATGCAGTCTATTATGCATTACCAAAAATTAAACAAAAAACAAAAGGGAAAAAAAAACAAAATCCTTCGAACTGCTGTTGAACATGCATGTCTTCAGATAGTAGCTGTTTTAGCATTGTCTTGAGCAGTGCTTATGACAGAACTTTTGTGCTATTTTGTGAAGCCTGTTTTATACAAGGAAGCATGTGATTGTCTTTTGATTTTTTCTGGTATTCTTTTATAATCTTGTTTTGATCAATTAGAAAACAACAAATTAAACAGTTTAATATTATTAACTAAACATTTTAATTGCCACCACTTGTATAAGATGTAAACTTTATTATAGGATGTAATTGTCCAACCCAGTGTAAGTGCATATTTAATATATATTTTTATGTTTATGTGAAGAAGGAAAACAACAAAATAAAAAGATCAATAAAAGTAAATTGTAAACATCTTTCACATTATAAACTGTCAACATGTACACCAAAAATATATCAAAACAAATTATGTTCTTAGGAAATCATTTAATAATCTTTTGTTCAAGCATCACTGCAAACTAACAAAGTCATCTTACACACAATAATACTAAGTGTAATACTAAAATTTTGATTTTGTTTCCTTAGCTGACTTTGATTCTTGATTATTTTTGTTTGTAAATGACAAATAGAGCTGGAATGAGGACCCGGCTAAACAAAAAGAGAGCCATAGCAAGGTTGTCTCCACATAAAAGAGGAGTTACATTCCCCTAGATAAAGATCCTCTAGTTCATACGGACAAAACTCTACAACCTATTGAGGTAATAGTGGAGGTTACTACACCTCCAAGAATGTTGAAAACAACAACATGAAAATGGGAGTGGCTGACAAAAGACAAGACTGGGGCTCTTCAAGATGTTAAGGATAATAGTATGTTGACAAGGGCTGCAACAAAAAATGGAGAATCCTAGCAACTACATTCATCAACTAGTTAGGTGGGTTTACATCCATGTCCAAGAAAGGTCTTCCAACCATCCTAACAAAAGATGAAGATGCTCTTTTTTTTTAATGCTGGAAAGAGATGGTTGCAGTTGGCTATATGGCCTTGAGATTATCAATCTCAAGGCAAAGGTAGCCTAGACTTTCCAATCTAGACCCAACCCTTTCAAGGATGGGCTTTCTGGTAAGTCCTAGAGGACTAGTTTTAAGAGGTGTCATCTAGAACTCACCTTGCACATAGTTGAAGGCCTTGACAAGGACAACACACTCAACCTTAAAATTGTTGTTTTTTCTATTTTTATAAAACATTGTTTGTGCGGTGTACGATGAAAATCCATACGATCCTCAACAAATATGGAACTATGATAAAAATAGTATTTAGGAAGGTAGAAATGGTGTAATTAGGGTGTTGGCCAAAAGAGGTAGTAGGAGTGTGTCATACATCATTTCCAAGAGTTGGGAATGGATAACCATTCTCTATTGTGTTAATGTTGCTAGATAGAGCATACCAGGGTTCTATTTATTTAAGGGGAAAGAATAGATAAAAAATTATATTACAAATTGCAAACCAGGTGCTTGCATGGCATCCCAATGACACACATGGGTGACAAAAGAACTTCTCATGAATTGGTTGCACCACTTTGCATAGTCAATTTCAGGAGGCATGTCACTAACAAACAATAACTTACTAAATTTTTATGACCATGGAAGTCATGCCACAATCACAATAATCCAAGAGGTAAGGATGTTGGGAATTGATTTAATTATATTTCCCGCACACACATTGCATAAACTACAACCACTAGATGTGAGTGTGTTTTCTCGATTCAAATCATACTTCAAATCAAAATGAGTAGCATGACTAAACAAGGTACCCAAACATCAAAATTAGGAGGGAAAAATCAATAGAAATAGGCACCAAGTCACTGAAAAAAGTTATTGGCAATCTCGAATATCACAAAAGGATTCAAAAGGATAGGGAAATTGCCCCTTAATCCCAATGCACTAGTGGATGGCATGTATCCTAGTGACACCTATCAATTCAACTTAGCTGATGTTGTTTTTGTAGTTTAGAACATCCTTAGTTTATCAGAAGTTATTGTTTCAATAGATGAAGTGGCATACACATTGATATCTACTCTTCAAGATGCTTAATTGCAATGTACAATAGAATCATAGGTACAACAAAGTATGTACCACATACACTTCAAATTAATCCTACTGATTTTGTTGAATGCACAAGACAATTGAGAGGGGGGTGAATCAGTTGTACATTCAAACATCAAAACCCTCATTAACATTCAGATCCCAACTTTATTAGCCTTCAATATATTAGAATGATTTAGAAAAAGCAAATAACAAAAACTAAAACACATCAACACCATGCACAATAGAACACCAAATTTATGTGGAAAAACCAAGGAGGGAAAACCATGGTGATGATTAGCTCACAATATAAAGTAATTGCAACACCAAATACAATAGGCTCACTGCCCAAAGAAAGAAGGGCTTACTGCCAAAGGCTCAATACAAAATTATAGAAAAGAAGAAAATAAGATTGTTACAATGATAAATCTATCTCAATGCAACAGAAAATTCCACCACAGCATCATCAACACATTCGAAGCCTTTCTAAATATTGTAGACACCTTCTACTCACTACTTCTAATAGTATAACTCATTGAAGATCACATTGCACTTCACAAATTCACACTTCACAACTTTGCAATTCACATCACATTCAGTACCAAATCCTCCATCAAAACAACACTTATTTATACCTTCTTCAACCTTGAAAACATTCTCAAAGGTTGGCTTTGTACCTTAACCATGCAAAATTAACTTAGATCAACACCAAAGCATTCTCACAGTGGAAAGGAATAAAGGAAGACCACATCACACCTTAACTTGGACCTAAATCCACTCATACATGCCATGCCATGCCACACATCCACAATCATCGAAGAAAATTTGCAATTAGTGTAAACACCCAAAGTTGGTCAAATTTGTGTAAACACCATCAAAAATTTAAGTACATGCTTCCTTTAGTCCAAAGATGACTTGCAAACAACAAATATCACTTGAACATAATCTGGAATATTCCACAAACACCCTAAAATCAAATAAATTCTTTTGCAACAACTTTCACTTGAAGAACAAACACATCTTGTACACCTAGTTAACTTTTTACATACTATAACTCATGAAACTAACTTGCAGAGCATCAAACCATGAACAAATTCAACCAAAGGTATATATATTCAAACCTTATCAACACACTTATAGAACTACAAAACAAGAAAAAAAATTACGGAGAAATGTGGAGCAAAACCATTTCTCCTACACACCATTGCAATATGAGTTCACACACTGGTGATCACAATTTTCTTTACAAAATTATCCAAACTAGGAAACTCTAGATATAACACCACTGAACACCTCTAATCAACATATCTGAATTGTACAATCAAATCTTCAACACAGAAGAAATGTGGAGCAAAACCAAAACACCACTATGTATGCCAAAACACCACTCAACCACATTGTTTCCTATTTTATTCATTTTTTTCAAAAGCACTTGGTAACCAATAACCACAAACACATTTTGATCATCTTCAACACTTCCTCAACACCACCAACTCCATACACATGCTTATCAAAGCAACACTAGAGGTTGACACTAGTAACACTTACTAATGACAACATAATGAAACTAATCAAAGCATCATCACAACTACTCAACCATCAATAGACTACCAAAAACCACCAACATCAATGATAACACAAAGATAATCCTATTGACATCAATGACAACACCAACTACTCATACTTGCAACAATCTCCCCCTTTTTCATTGATGGCAACACATGATGTGAAAAAAACTGATAACAAACACAACTCTGATCACCAACACACTGCTCCATGCCAACTCTTAATTTCTCTCCCCCTTAGCTTACTACTCACCTTTTTCACATTATTCTTTCTCCCTTTCTCAACTGATCCTTTTTCACATTAATTTCTCTCTCCCTTTGACATCAAGGGAAAAGGGTGACACATCTCTCTCACACTCACCTCTTTTTACATTAATCATACTTGTACCTACTCACCACTTCTCTGCAATATCTTTTTCTTTTTACTATTCTACATACTCCCCCTTAGGAGCACACAACAAACTATACCAACCAACAACCACTGCACATATCCTTTGATACAACTAACAAAATACAACACCTACTTGCACCAGTATTTACTGCCCCTAATTGCAACATGAAACAATGCCACTACCTACTCCCCTTGAGAGGTAGCCACCAACATCAGTCCAAAACAAGGAATGAATCTTGAGATCTACTCAACTAGTGCATATCCTTATGCATCTAGTTTAATGGAGGGGTAATAACCCCTAACTTCTCTCAGAGATACTCAAAAGTATCAAGTTAGGAATCTAGTCTAAACAAATATATCAACAACATGATCCTTTGTAGGTACATACTCTAGCTTCATCTCATTCTCTATAACCCTCTCTCTCAAAAAGTGATACCGGATTGAGATATTTTTTTTCCTTGAGTGCATCACCTGATTCTTTGAAATGTTAATAGCACTTGTATTTTCACATAAGATAGAAATTTTGGTTCATCATATACCACTCTAATATCCTTTAAGGTTTGCCTCATCTACAAAACCTATGTGCAGCAAGATGTTGCTGCAATATATTCTGCCTCTGCAGTAGATAAAGACACTAAATCTTGATTCTTGCTTAGCCAAGACACCAATCTACATCCAAGAAATAATGCACCACCACTTGTACTTTTCATGTCATCCACACAACCTGCCCAATCTACATCTGCATAAGCACTCAGAGAAAAATTAGTATCCTTTGGATACAATAAACCATGTTCCAAAGTGTCTTTCAAGTATCTGAATATTATCCACTAGTGCAACATGTGACTCTCTAGGATCTTCTTGAAATCTAGCCACAAGACAAACTGCATGCATGATATCCGGTCTAGTAGCAGTTAGGTATAGTCATCCTCCAATCATTGATTTGTACTTGCTCTAATCAGCCTTAGGAGATTCATCATTCTTACTCGGCTTGCAACCAATAACCATAGGAGTACATACTAGTTTAGAGTCTTCCATTCCAAACTTCTTTAATATTTCCTTGACATACTTTGATTTTGTAATGAATATACCTTTTTTTATCTGATCGATTTATAGTCCAAGAAATTCATCTCCCCAAACATAGACATTTCATATTCTTTATGCATCTCTTCTACAAATATCTTACACATAGCTTCATTTCCTCCAAAAATTATATCATCAACATACACAACTACAATTAATATTTTATCTTTTTCAACTTTGAAATAAATATTATTATTTGTGGTACTGAACCGTAGATTTTTGGCACCACAAGACTCTCTAACTCTTCTAGGGTTTTGCACCTAAAAAGAGAGAGGTGGGCCAAAAATGCTAGTGAGGTTCATTCAAATTATGAGATTTGGGATGTTATTTAAACTAAATGAAATTAACTAAATGCAATTAAGTGATCTAAATGACTAATTATGTATGCAAAACTTAATATTTATGTTACGTTGGAAAACAAAATGTGATATGCAAACAAAGAGCTATGAATAAATAAATGAAAAACAAAAAGAAATGAGTTGAATCAGTGTGAACTTGGAGATCTGATGAAGATTCTGGAATGTTTTGGATGTTGTCTTGAATTACAAAAAATACCAATGGGACTCATTCACCCAAGGTAGCGAATCAGTCTTGCTTCTGATGAAAATTGTCTAGAACAAGTTTCTGAGTATCAGGATCTGGAATCTGACAAAACTTAGATTTCCATCCTTAAGGTGGGACTCATTCACCACCGGTGGTGAATCAGTCCTCTCCCAAAATTTTGAGAAATCAGGGGACAACTTTGCAACACCAGATCTAAGGATGTCTACTTGTCAGGTTTTCGAAGTCAATTCTACAGGAAATCGACAAAATACATTCTCCAAGCTTGAAATGTGGTTGATTTGACTTGAAACACCTTGTTGACTTGTTGACCACTCTTCAACACCTAAATGCTTGTTAAATCCACATAAAAAAGTCTGCAAACACACATGCACGAGGGAAAAAATGTTTGAGGGTTAGCAAATAGGGGTTTTCCTTGGTCAAACCCCACTTTGGTAATCAAACCCTTAATGAAATAATGAAATGAAAGAGAATGATAAACAAATAACATGAAAATTTTATCAACTTACCAAACACTTTTCGAAGAAAATATGATGTTGTGTCAATGGATGCTTCAAAATGCTTAATGAATGCTTGATTAGATGATGTAAAGTGCTTGAATGAGTGAATAAGTGAACTTGATGAAGGCTTGAATGAATGGGGGTTGAAATGGATGTAAAAACACTTATTTATACATTCTTGTGCCTTAGTAACCTGTTCATACCTCATTACAGACTGACATCAAGTGATTTTGAATAAAAACCCAAAAGAAATTTTGAAATATTTTGAATTTGGAGCCAAGGGGGACTCATTCGCCACCCATGGTGAATGGGTGCCACCTAGGACTTGAAAATGGGTGTCAGGAATTAAGTCACATTTAATGTTATTTGTTGGGTTTACATTCAAAAATACACTTAATTAAGCCTTATAAGGGCATAAAGGGGTCAAATGAAGCATAAGAAATGTGTAAATAGTGAAATTAAGCCTAGAAAAGCGTGAAATCTTGTTACAGGACTTTACAACACTTCAAAATAGGACTTGATAAGTGATGAAAAGGGGATTTTTAGGTGAATTGTAATGAATAGAGTCTAGAAGAGTGTAGAAATGTTTTACAACACTTCACAACACCTTCACAAGATGTCATTATTTGAATTTTAGTACCTAAATATGCATGTTCAAGCCATATTACAACATATAATTAGAGAAAAATAGACCAAACATCATGAAATGAGACCTAAAAGGCCATGAAAATGGCAAGGGGCCATTTTTCTATGACACATTTAGCCTCCACTTTAGTGAGAGGGTGAACTTGCTTCAAACTCACACTAAAGTAGCCATGCACACCGAGAGGAGGGTTCAAATGCACTTACATTAGCAAGATGGAATGAAAATGATCAAGAGGGATGATCAAGCCCCTAGGATGAAGATCCCATGGAAAACTAAGCATAAGGACAAAGGAACACACAAGTGTTGAAATAAGAGAATCGGATGAAGCTTCGATCATCTGTCCAACTAGTTGTGGATTAGATCTAGGCTCATTGTTTGAAAAAGAGAATGTATACTCACTTTGGGGAAATATAACCCATGGTGGTCCATCAGGTGAGAAGAACCAAAAGGTGAAGTACATACGCTAGTTGGTATGTACTCACAAACAAATAGGTGGATATGGGGAAAGTCGTGCCCTGAGTGGGCTTCCCACTCAACCATATCAAAGTTATACCTCCTGATAACTTTAACAAGGCACCATAAAGGAAAATGTTATTTCATGCTTCATGAGACAAACAAAGCTTTGTATGTTTAGAACTCATGAACAAAAAGGATGGTACCATAGGCATGCAAGTTGTGTTATGCAAGGTGGTAAAAATGCAAACTGTAAAATAAAAGTCCAAAAATGTAAAAGTATAAAAGTGTAAAATGGAAATAATGTTCAAAGGAGACTTGTTAAGTTCATGCAAGGTTTTTCACTTAGGGAACATTATGTCTAATGTCCCCAAGAGAGGACCGATCAAAGAATAAAATATTCACAACTTAGGGATGCAGTGCATCACATCAGGCCACCAAGAGGAATGTAATATGCCAAGATAGATCACATTTATGAAGGACATCACACCCAATGTCATTCACAAAGTGATAGACGCATCGTATGAATAACAAGGCTACACTAGGAACCAAGAATGCAAATGAAATGATGCCAATATATGCCCCCCACTTTAAAAGAATTGTGACACATCGTTCTGTGAGAAATTACATTAAAGTATCGAAGGAAAGAAAATGCAAAAAGAAAATGAGACATAAGATCCAACTTGGAAATCCCTATGCCAAGTTGAATCATAGATTTCTGGACCTAATGGACTTTCTAACTCTTAGAGGGTTTTCACCCAAAAGGAGAGAGATTAGATCCAAAAATGTTAAGTATTTCATTCAAAGTAGGGATGTGTGTGATATTTAAGATGTAAATGGAGTGATCTAAGTGCTGATAAACTATGAAATTGATCAAACATGCATGTAAAGTCTAAGAATTATGACTTGTTTGAAAACACATTGTGTATTGCAACAATGAACTAGAAACTTAGGTAAATGAAAACAAAATTTAATGAGATTGAACAGAGTGCACCTAGAGGCAGAATGAAGTCTCTAGAATATTTTGGAATGTTTTAGAAACTTTTTTTAATGGCCACTGGGACTCATTCACCAAGCATTGTGAATCAATCTTGCTTCTACTAAAATCTTTTGAAAACTTGTTTCTGACTGTCGGGAGTTGAAATCTCATAAAATCAATTTTTAGGCCTACAAGTGGGACTCATTTTACAAGGGTGGAGAATCATTCCACCTACATAAATTTGGAAAATCAAAGGAAGATTCTATGGAGTTAGGTCTATACTTCTGCCTCCTATAGGTCACCACTTCTGAAACTGCCAGAATCAGGTCTAAAAGTGACTTTTACTTGATAATTTGACTTGAATGGAGGGAAGAGGACTTGGATGAATTTGAAATGGAATATTCAATTATTCTCAATCTTTTGAGGACCTAAATCTGCATACAAACAACACAAGAAGAGAGATTGTTGATTGTTAGGGCATGGGGGTTTTCCTTGGTCAAACCCCGTTTAGGTAATTAAACCAATATGATGAAATAAGTGAATAAGACATGAAAAAATGGAGTAGATTACCTTGAAATTATTATTGATCTTGTATTCTTGCAACAATACATGAAAAACCAACCCTTGAATGCTTTAGAATGGTAACTTGAAGATCTTGCTTAACTTGGAGTGAAAGATTGATGAATGAATAATGAAGAGTGAATGTGGATTAAGTGGTTAGATGTAAAATGAAGATAAAAAACCTTATTTATAGTCAATTTTTACTTATTAATTAATTATACTACATCATAGACCAACATGTAGTGAAAATAAACTTTAAATTTCAATTTTTCCTGCTCAAGGGTCAAAATGGGGGCTAGATAGGACTCATTTGCCAAGCATGGTGAATGGGCCCCACCTGGATGGGACTCATTCACCAAGCATGGCGAATGGGTCCCACTGGGGCCATTTTGACACCTATGAAGCTAAGGAGATAGGAAATAAGGTTTAAAATCCTATCTTGTCAGGTGTTTGATCATTTAAAGCCTCAAGATGCAAAGTATGGGTAAAATAGGACATATTAGTGATGATGTAAGTGTTGAATAGGAATTGGGGCACATAAATCAATGTGAAAGTATAATTAAATGCACTTTACAATAGTGAGATGATGCCTGCATAGCCTAGAAGGGCACAAAAACCAATGTGAATGTGTAAGACACATTGCAACACTAGTTTATCATTAAGTTTACATTAAGAACCTTCTAGATTGATATGATGATGTAATTAAATACATTTTATAATTTTGAATTAGAGAAATAAGTTAATTAAGGCTAAAAAAGCATGAAAGTCCTTTACAAGACCTTACAACACCTTTACAAGACATCATTAAAAGTATGTTGTTTGATTTGCAAGGGTCCAAGACCTAGTGTGGACACATAAAATGCCTCAAAACACTAGATTACGGCCTCATTAAGTTCAATTTATCATGAATTAATCCCATGTCAAGCAAAAGGTACAATTTTTGATGGTACACAAGTCATATGTTTCAAAGTTAGGCTGTGTCATGTAAATAAAAACAAAATAAAAAGGAGTTGCTCCCCAGAAAGGAGAACACCAAACATATAAGGGATCTATGGATTTCGGGTCAGTATGTTCGTTGCTACAATATTTTTATGAAAGAGCTCAAAATTGTCATCATTTCCAAAGCACATAGAACTAGAAGAATGACACAAAGAGAAAAAAATAAAGTTCATTTTGGGTCAACATGGAAGAGACATTGCAGTCTCAACACTTTGCATTGTCCCCAAAAGGAAAACACAAGTGAAAAGAAAATGAAAAGGAAAATATTTTGGGTCAACATGAAGGAGACATTTCGGTCTCAATGCCTTGCGTCATCCCCAAAAGGAAAAACACAAGAAAAAGACAAAAAGGAAAAGGTCCTTTTGGGTTAACATGGAAGAGACATAGGGCATCTCTACACTTTGCATCATCCCCAAAAGGAAAACACAAAACAAAAGTGAAAAAGACAATGTATGACATATAGAGGAAGAGAGGTACAAATAGAAGAAGTGTACAATGAGAGAGAAAACATCAAACACACGATACAAGGGAACACAATACACACATACAATCAAGCTAAAATAAAAAGCAAGAGGGAAATAAATGCAAAAAGGCTAGTAAGTCGAATGTAAATAAACCATCTAACAATTGATCCTCCTCCCAATCATGTTTACTATATTGAAAGGGTAGTTGACTATCCAAAGGAAGAAAATTTGCAAGTTCCAAACTAGGAGGCGTACTAGGTTCCTCACTTGGTTGAGAATATTTATCATTTAAGTTCATGGCAGATGAAAATAAAGATTTTAGATTGTTATGCACTTCTTCATCTATTTTTTGTGATTTCCTCATCATCATCATCATCATCAAGATTGATTATGATGGGAGGACGAAGGGTAATCTCCAAGGATGGGTGTATCAAAAGTTACGGCTGTTGGATTTGTTCATTTTGTTATGAGGGTTGGACGGTGCTATCTTGTGGCGGGTCAAGAGAAAGAGGGTGGTCATCTATTGCTTGGATCAAAGGTGGAGGTTGGTTTTATTTTATTTTCTTCCATTCGAGATTGATGAGCAAGGAGACGATGATGACACCTACACTCTCTAGCACTGCGGTTTCATTTAATTTTGTTTTGAAGTTGGTGAGGTGTAAGAGTGGTTTGATCCATCATAGGTTCCTTGTATTCTTGAGGGGGAAGGAAGGAAGAAACCTAAGAGGATGGGTCAATCACTTTTTCTTTAGCTTTATACACTTGTTTAATGTGGGGAGGTATGATAGGATTGGTTTCATTTTCCATTGGTCATTTAAACAATGGCGGGGAAGTGTCTAAGGGTGGTTGTTCATGAGTTTGTATGGTTTGTTCGATGTCAGACTCAGGTTGAAGCATGGTTCCATCTATGATAGGAGGAGTGGAAGTGGATAGAGACATGTTACGAAGAGACAAATCGGCTGTGTTTGGCTTTGAACTTTTGATAGGTTATGAAAAAGAAATCTAAGTTACAGGGGGTGATAAGTTCCATAGGTGTGGGCCAAAAGGATTCTAAGGAAAAATTACCTTTAGATGATAATGGATGAAAGCCACTATGGTGTATGGTAAATATTTCATTACCATGTGGAAACTTCAAACATTTGTGAACAACTAAGGGGATTGCTTTCATCGAGCAGAGCCAAGGATGACCCAACCGTATACGAAATTGGTCCAATTGTGGAATAATAGAAAATGTTACATCCAAAGTTTTGAGTCCTGTTTGTAAGGAGAGTACGATTGATCCGATCATAGGGAATGCAAAACTAGTATGTGTTTTAATCCATGCAATTGGTTCATTATAGTCATCTTGATACGACTCATGTAATACTAGAAATTCTTCTGTGATCATATTTTCACCATAGGTGAGATCTATTAATATCCCATTGGTGGGCTTATCATAGATTCTGTCGGCTATGTAAAGAGGACCATCATGAATTTTTTGAAGTATATCTTTAGAAGAAGAATTGATATCAATATTTTTGTGAGTTGGGCCCTTATGAGGGATAACATATATTGCACCCACAAGTTAGGATTAACTTGGGTAAAATTTGGATTTATATCATGTTGTTCACTATTTGTATCAATGTTCATGACTTGAAGATTTGAAGGTTCACTAGCCTTGACAAATGAAATATTGTGTTTAGGAATGGGATTGGTAAAGATTTGTAAATTATGGTTAGGGGGGTGCAACTAACTTATTACCTTGATCATTAACACCCGCAATGGACAAACGACCTAAATCAATGAGGTCTTGAACTAAGTGTTTGAGACGCTTACATTGTTCAATGTCATGGCCATTTTGGAAATGAAAATGGAAATAAGCATTAGGTTTAAAGGTGGGTGGTAAATGTTTAGTGGTATCAAGCAGTTTGACGATAGGCAAGGTGATCATTTGTTGCTAAAGCAAATGGTTCATTGTATTATGAAGGGTATTAGGTAAGGGAGTAAATTGTATCTTCGAGTCCCCATAGGTATAAGGCACCATTGCTTTAATAGCTACCACATGACTTGGAATAGGTGGGTGTGGATGCAGTTGAGGAGGCAGATTGAATTGTAAAAATCCTCTATTTGGTTTGCGAAAGTTTTCTGTGTTATTTTGATTGTTGTGCTTAGGCTTCTCAGTTTTGTTAGGAGTGGATTTTGAATCACGACTTGAAACTGAGTTATGATATTCACATAGGGTTGTGCATAAGTGCATGAACGAAGGGAATTTCATCATAGTTAACTTATCCTGAAGGTTTGTGTGCAAGTTTTTGATAAACATCTTCTGTAGATGTGAATTAGGAATTTTGACATCCACTTGAGCATACAATGACTAATAACATGAAATGAAATCAGTGACTTTCTCATCAACATTTTTTATATAGTATATTAGGTCAGCCATTGTCTTTTTAGGGGTCATATGAACTTGGAAGTTACTTATGAAGGCATCCACAAGCTCATTAAATGATTGGATGGAATGATTGGGCAAGTTGGAAAACCAGTCCAATGCAGTATCTTTCAGGGTCCTAGGAAAAAGTTTAGCTAAGAGTTTATCATCAAGGACAAAATCACTACATAAATTTGTATAAGTATTGGCATGGTTAATAGGGTCTCCTTTACCTCCATATTTCTCAAACCTAGGCATTTATATCCCTTGTGGCATCTATGTGCGTAACATTTCTAAGGATAAGGGGCTACTATGAACATGATATGTGGGTGGAGCAGTTTGACCTTGGCTAATGGTGGAAATTTGTTGTTGCATGGATAAAACATTATTAAGGAGTTATGTAATGATGGGATTGGGGTAGGTGGTTTGAGGTGGAAGATAAAATGGCGATGGAGTGTATGTAATGTGAGGGGAAGTGAAAGGAACACTAAGAGGGGTGAAGGTAGTGGAGGGGACTTGCGATGCCACAAGAGAAATAGGAATGCTAGTTGGAATTGCAAAATAAGGAGCCACATGACTAACTTGTTGCATAGTTGTTGTAACATGAGGAGTGGTATAAGTTGGTATGGATGCTATGGTTGAAGGAGGAGGAATGTGAGGTCCTCCTTGGCTTGCAACTATGTTTGTTGATTGGGAATTAGAAGAAGCATGCTTATTGTAAATCTCAACAATTATTTTCATAACTTGTAAACCATCATCATTTTCAATCAAATGATGGAGGGTTTCTATGGCAGTGGTGGAAATTTTTTAAAGGGACAAGTATTGTTGTAAATGTGCAAAATCCTCATGAATATTTATGATATTTTCTTGCGGGATGGAATTTTTTTGTGTGTCAACATTCATTGGATGGAAAGGTGAAGACATAGAAGTGGTATTTTCCATGCCTAATGCACCATTGTCCATACTAGGAGTAGGAGTTCTTGAGATCCCAAGGTCCACAAAAAAATTGCTATCGTGGGAGGCCATGAGTCTAGAACTCCGTCTCACTTTAAAGTACCTAAATATGCATGTTCAAGCCATATTACAACATAAAATCAGAGAAAAATATACCAAACATCATGAAACAAGACCTAAAAGGCCATGAAAATGACAAGGGACCATTTTTCTATGACACAGGTGGGTGATCCCACAATAGTGGTTTACAATTTTTGGCCAAACTGGACACTAAAATTATTATTTTTAACTAAATCTTCACATTCGGGCACCTATAGTAGCTAAACCGTGAGGAATTTGAAGATGATGCAAACTAGAGTCTCATCACATTTTTTTTGTAGATTCTAAAAAAAAGAAATTCAAATTTTTTGGAATCATATTGCACTTCTTTTTCCATCTCCCACGAAAACTAGTTTTTTCAAAACACAACATTTTTAAAAAGTGACACACACCGTATAATGCATAACTTTTTTTCCATGAAGGATAAAATTCTAATTCTTTCAAATTTAGATTTGTAACTCTGATATCCAGTGCTTCCACTTGGTTAGATAGTTTGTTATTGAATATTTTTTCTTTAATCAAGTTTTGAAGTCAAACCAATTACAATTTAGACATAGCACGATCGTATAACGTGTAACTTTTTTTGTATATATCGAAATTCAATTTTATTTTTTTGTTGGATCAAGGACTTCAATATCTGGTGAACTCATATTTTTCAAAAAAAAAATTTGATAATCTACTATTTTTCCACATGTGCAGAATAAAGACCTTCATTTTCGGTGAAGAACCTAAGTTTAATAAAACTAAAAAAAAAAATACATAATAAAATCAAAACATATTAAAATTATATTCATTGGATAGCTCGTTTTAAGGACTATTTGATTCCAGAAGGGTTTCTAAAGACTTTTCCATTTTCATCCTCAACCCAAGCTTTGAAGCATAAAAAAATAGACTTTTTTGTGTCTTAGGAGGGGGATGAGGGGCAAGGGGGGTTCAAATGAATCCCTAGGGGTTCGAGCGAACCCCTAGAGATTTGTTCGAACCAAGGTTCAGCTGAACCCTAGTTTGAGTGAACCTCTTCAAGGGGGTTTTCTCAAACCCCCTTTTCTATGCATTTGTTTTTTTTTTTGGCAGCCAAAATTTAAAGTGTTTTGCTTGAACACTGGTTTGAGTGAACCCCTAATGGGTTCCGTCGAACCAATAGGTTCGTACGAACCCCCAAAATCACTTTTTTTGCTTTGGGGTCATTTTTTGTGATTTTTCCTTCCTCACTTGAATTGTAAACCACTATTGTGGCTTCACCCAGGTACCTTTATTGAATCCTTGGTGTAATAAGTACATGTCCAACCTTGTATACCAAGCTCTAGGAGCTTGCTTTAGCCCATAAATTTCCTTCTTCAATCTGTAGATCATATCTGGTATTTTTGATAATTGAAATCCTTCTAGTTGTTCAATGTATACTTCTTCCAACTCACCATTCAAGAAAGAAGACTTCACATCCATCTGATAAACTTTGAAATCCTTATGTGTTGTAAAGGCCAAGAAAATCCTATAGCTTCCATTCTTGCTATTGGAGCAAAGTTTTCCTCAAAATCTATTCCTTCTACTTGTGAGAAGCCTTTACACACAAGCCTTGTGTTGTTTCTTACCACTTCTCCACTCTCATTTAGTTTGTTTCAGAATACCCACTTATTTTCAATAACATTCTTATTTGCTAGTCTTGGGACAAGTTACCAATTCTAATTCTTCTCAATTTGCATTAGCACTTCTTTCATAGCCTTGATCTAATACTCATCCTTGCATGCTTCAATCACTATTTTAGGTTCAAATTTAGAAATTAAACATAGATTTACCTATTCTTTTTTCATTGCATATTTTCTTATTTTCAACACACCTTTGCTTTTGTCACCAATGATCTGATATTTAGAATGATTCATCTGTACATAGCTAGGAGTCTTAGGGATCCTTTTCAGAGCTTCTTCCTTTTCAATCTAAACTTCTTTCCCCTTGCTTTCATCTCTTTCATTTTCTCTATAAGAGGAATCATCTAATTCATATCCATCTATCACCACTAAATTCTTATGTAAGTTTTCATCCACTTTGACACTTGCACTCTCAACAATCTTCTTTAGTCTCTTTTTGTAGCATTGACAAGCTTTGCTTCTTGTAGAATATCCAAGAAAGATACATTCATTATATCTTGTGTCAAACTTTCCTAAGTTCTCTTCATCTCTTCTGATATAACATTTTCTTCCAAAAACTATGAAATATTTGACAATTGGGATCCTTCCATACCACAACTCATAGGAATTTTTTTCCCTATTTTCTCTTACTTGAACTCTATTTAGTATGTAGACAACAATATGAATTGCTTCTCTCCAATATACTTCTAGTAGGTTTACTTCTTTCATCATGGTTCTTACAACTTCCTAAATAGTCCTATTCTTTATTTCAACCACTCCATTCTACTTAGGAGCCCTAGGGGCAGATAAATTCCTCTTTATGTAAGGAAGCAAAGGTAGAAAAACAACTTCCTACTCTAATCTTGAGAGGAGAATTTAATGCAAAACTTTATAGATATTCAATAGTTATAGAAACTTAAACAAAAACAAACATAAATGTCATGCATACCACAACATAGTGATTTACGTGGGGAAAACCTTTTCAGGAGAAAAACCTCACACTTTGAAAGCCACCCAATATATTATTCAAAAATTACAAAGATTATAATATACTTGCAAAGAAAGCTTATCACAAGAATATCTTTACCAGAGATCCAAAGACAACACGACCGCTATCAGACTCTCAGAATACATCATTTTCTACAAACGTAGTACAATGCCCTCATAAAATAGGGTTACCTTCTAGGGAAAGACAAGCCAAAAAAAAATCCACCATTAGATCTAAAACCTAATAATTAACAGTCTAAATTTACAATATATCATTTATTTAATGTATGTCGGCTATTTAGAAATTTTTTGAAAAAGTTAAGAAAAAATTATTTACACACAACCCACTCCTCCCCTCCACCCCATGCTCCCATTGTATATTACACCTATTAGTATAACTAGGAAATATATATATCCTATCAACAATAATCTTTATATAATTTCAAGGTTGAGACACATTTTCTTAACAAATCTCCCACTTGTTGAACACCTTACAAGATCAACGAGAGGGAGCAAACATTGTCTCTTAATTTCTAGAGGCCAAAAGGCCCATAGTCTCTAAAAACCATCTAAACTTCTCTGTGCTCATAAGCTTAGTTAAATAATTAAAAACATTCATCAAAGTCTCTACCTTAACCAGTTTCACCCTGCCATCTTCGACCATATCTCGAACAAAATGATATTGTATGTCAATGTGCTTGGTACTAGCATGAAATGTTAGGTTCTTTGCTAGACATATCGCACTTTGATTGTCGCAATAAATTTTCATTGCACCTTATTTTATTCCAATATTTGAACACATTCTCTTAAGCCAAATGTATTATTTACAAGCATCGGTAGCTAACATATACTCTACTTCATAGTAGACAAAGAAACCATAGCCTATTGCTTACTCATCCAACTAACTACACCACCAAATAAAGTAAACACATAAGCATTGGTGGATCATCTTCTGTCAATATCACCAGTCGAGTCTGAATCCACATAACCACTAATATCAAGGGAAATCTCGTATTCAACCATATTACTATTATAACACAAGGAATAATCTGAGGTACCATGCAAATATCTAAAGACCCTTTTAACTACTATACCATAGAAAAAAGTATTTCTTGCTTGATTTAGGAATAATTGATGATAAATTGGACTTAATGAGGCCTTGATTTAGTGTTGTGAGGTGTTTTACACATCCACACTAGGTCTCAAACCCTTGCAAACTGAATAAAATATATTTATTGATGTCTTGTAAAGGTGTTGTAAAGTGTTGTAAAATAATTTCACACATTTCTAAACTAATGGACCTATTTTCCCCTTAATTCAACATTGTAAAATATATTTAAATGCATTATCACACCAATCTAGAAGGCTTGTAAATTAAACTTAATGTTAGTTTAGTGTTGTAATGTGTCTTACACATTCACATTGGATGTTGTGCCTTTCTAGGTTGTGTGGACCTCATTTTAATGATGTAAAGTGTATTTAATAACACTTTCACATTGAATTTTGTGTCCCAATCCCTAATTACTCTTTACATCATCACTAATAGGAACCTATGACCCCATATTATGCATCCCAAGGTTTTATTTGATCAAATAACTGACTAAGTCATAATATAAACCTAATTTTCTTATCTCTCGACATTCTAGCTGGAAAAATAGCCCCTATGGGACCCATTTTCCATTAGGGGTGAATTATTCCCATCAAGATGGGACCCATTCACCCTTGATGGTGAATGAGTCCCATTTGAGCCATTTTCGGGGTTTAAGCAGGAAAAACTAGAATTTAAGTTTATTATTCTTTCATGTTAGCCTTAGGGATCCAATTAAAGGGGAAAATAAGGTGAATTTCCTATAAATATAAGTCTATAATCCCTAATTCATAACACATTCATCTTAGTCATCATCTATCTTCTTCCTCAATTCAAGCAAGTTAAGGTTTTATCATTCCAAGTCATTGAGATATCATTTTTCAGACATTCAAGGGCAGATTCTCCATCCATTGCTACAACAAATCAAGATCAATAATCAAGGAAAGGTTTTTATTCCATTGTTGTATGTTTCAATACTTTGTTTCATCATTTTGGTTTAATTACCTAAAAGGGGTTTGACCAAGGCAAACCCCCATGCCCTAACAATCAACAAGTTTTCCCTCTTTACATGTGATTTGCAGGTCTTGTATGTAGATTTGGAAAAGAAAAAAGGTGGAAAATTCTTCAGAATTTTGTAAAAGCTATTCAAGGTGGCCAAAGCCCTAAAAGAATTTTGGAGAATACTTATAGGTCAGATTCTGCAGTTTTGGATCCAACAACCTATCAAGAACAGAAAGGAAGATTGAAGGCTATAGCTTCCAATTCTAAATTTTTAGAAATTTAGAGGTGGAATAATTCACCATTATTTACAAATTAGTCCCAATTCTAAGCTTGAAAAAGGGATTTTGCAGATTTGAATACCTAGTATCCAAAAACCTGTTCCAGGGAACTTTGTCAGAAATAGGACTAATTCACCCAGAATGGCGAATTAGTCCCAGTGGGATTTTTCAATGTCTTCTATAGCATTTCAGACCTCCATCCCATCACTTCCCAACCTCTAGGTGTACCCCGTTCAGTTTCACTAAGACTTGTTTCAATTTGTTTATGTTCCTAGTTCATTTCTACATATCACAATGTGTTTTCAAACAAGTAACATTTCTTAGGTTTTGCATTAGTAACTCATTTACTTTTTTAGTTTATTTCACTTATATCATTACATTTATGTACTCAATATATATTACATCTACTCTTGCATTAGTTTTGAGTGTGATAATTGCCCATTTTGGCCCTTCTTTCTCCGTTTAGGTGAAAAACCCTAGAATTGCTAGAAAGGATTAGGGTGCATCATCCTATACAGAAAACATAAAAATTAGGAAAAAACATTTGAAAAATCCAAAAAAAAATTCCCCTTGGGACTCATTCGCCATTCTGAGCTAATTAGTCCCTTTCCACCCCTGAAACAACCTTTTACAAAACTAAAAACCCTATTTTAAAGCTTCTATTTGTTGTATTTACCTATCTATATCAGTTGGTTGAGTTTTTGTAACATGCATTTCATTAGATCTAGCCCAAATTATCTCATTTCATGCATTTCTCAAATTCAATTTTGCATCTACAACATGTCATTTTCAGATCACGACATTATGTAATCAGAACATTATCTTGCTTGAAAACTAAAAATTGCATTTCATTTTACATCTATACATTGCATTCCCAGTTTGCATACATTACTTTTTCTAAATATTAGTTTCAATCTTCTCCAAATTTGAAAAGAAAAAATTATTTACTAAACATGATAGTCATTCATTCAATGCATTCCCTAGTTATGATAGTCTCTTAGCACAAGAGATGGAAAATAGTAACACTTTCTTTAAACTTACAACCCCTCCTATCTCTCCTATTTGTGTGGATGATGTGATTGAAGTGCATACAAACATAGATAACCATGATGATCATATTTTTTCTTCTCCCAATACTTCTTTTAGTGACGAAGGTATCTTGGTGAAAGGAGATACAATCGTTGAACATCATGAGGATCTTGTTTGTCCTTCTTCCCATCCCCTTTGGGAAGATATTTTAGCACAAGAGAATGAAATCATGGACACATTCCTAAACATCACCTTACCTAATTTCCATTCTCCTTTGGTTTGTGAGAGTAATTTTGATAAAGATAAGATTATAAATAATAAGGATATGTTGGTTTATAACAACCCTCTTTATGATCCTCCCCCTTCCTGTCCTATTTTGGAAGACATTAGACAACAAAGGAATGAAATTGTACATGATCATGATAATCATACTTGTTCTTCTCCTAGTATCTCCCCTAGTTGTAACTTGGAAGATGCTTTGATGCTAGAAAACACAACCAATGAAAATCATGAGAATCTTGATTGTCCCATTTCACCTAAGGAAACCCTTATTGAGCAAGGTAGTTCAACTATTGATCATTCCCCCACTTGCGATGAAGTCCTTTTAGAAGAACTAATCCATGAATTTCAAGAGAATTTTATTCGTAGTTCTACTCAAACTTCTCCTCCTAAGGATACTATAATGGTTCTTGAAAATGGAAACAATAATCATGTGTCTTCCTTAGATAAAAAGATGATTCTAGATTGCCCTTTATTATAAATACATCAAACCACAACCGCTGAGGTTATGAATACACAAGTTTCTATTAGATCCCCCTTGATCGATGGACCTCATACATACCCCGTGGGACATCCTAAGAACCCTCTAATTCTCTACCCACCTTCACACAAACAAAAAAATCAAAACCAAGCTAAACTCATCCTTTACCCCCCTTCCAACAAAATTTCCACTCCAAATAAGCCTGAACTTGTCCTTTACCCACCTACGAACAATGTTTTGTAGCAATTGAGTCATAATACCATTTCTCATATATATAACACTCGAAACAATCTGTAACCACCACAACCAACCACAAAACCCGTACCTTTGCCTAATCCTATCCTACCTAACCCTTTCTTACCAGGTCAAAAGGAGTATGATCTTGTTGAACAACTTAAGAATACTCCTGCTAAGATATCATTATGGTACCTCATTCAAGCCTCCCCTCACTATCACAACAAGATTCAAGCAGCCTTACAACAAATTCTTGTCTCTTCTAGTGCACAACCAAATGGCATAGTAGTCATCATTCAAGGAATAAAAAATGACATTATTTTCCACCAAAGTGAACTCCCCTCTTTGGATGTGCAAAAAAAAATGATCCTTTCATGACCATAGTGTAATACAAACAAAAGGGGATAAAGAGAACTCTTGTAGATATTGGTTTTTCCCTTAATGTGTGTAATGTGAGCCTTATAGATAGGATTGGCATTGATCAATTGAATATTCACCCTAATTCTTTATCTATTCAAGGATTTGAAAATGTTGAAAAGAAGCCACTCGAGGTGATCATCTTACCTCTTACTGTTGGAGTGGCCACATTGGATACACCAATCCATGTTATGCCTCATAAACTTTCATGTAATCTTATCTTAGGTAGACCGTGGATTCATGCAATGAATGGGGTGCCCTCTACTCTTCATCGTAAAATGAAATGCATTTACAACAACATAGTCCACACACTCGATGTTGACCCTGAGCCTTATAGTGTCTTACAACTTGAGAAAACCAAAGAGAAACCCCTAAACAACCTTAACCCCAACCACACAAGTAGAACTTGTGCAACAAAAAGATACACAAAAAAAAACATTGAACAAGTTACAAAGCTATTAGAAGATGATTAGGGTTCCATGGATTTCAAACATGAATTCATGGATGACTACAAGATCATAAACAAAGATTCCAATAAGGCACATGAAAAAGTAGTCATGTCAACACAAAATTTGATGATCCTTTGAAAGTATCCACCTCAACTACTTTGGACAATGAAAAAAATACACAACCACCTTTGACGACGTTGATCACCAACCAACACCTGATCCAAAAGCAATCAAAAATCTTTATGGACAAGGTAAAGAACTTATGAAACAACTTGGATATAGTGGAAAAGGATGTGGTGCTCATGAACAAGGTATCTGAAACCCTATAGATCCTATCACCCAAAAAACAACTCATGGTATTGGTTATTGTCCTTTGATAGAAATAACCAAACCTTCACTCAACATCAACACTATCCCAAAAAAATCCTCTAAATCAACCTTAACAGTAGTACATCCTAAACTCATCAACACTAGTGGCCTTGATCATTCTCCATTGCAAGCAATCAAACAAAAAAATACACCTTTGCTTAATGTTAATATCATCTTGCAAAACACTAATGAATGGACTTTGATAGATTTTACATCTTCCTGTAAAGGAGAAAACTGAATCATAGATTTTTGGCACCTTGCCCCTTTCTAACTTTTCTAGGGTTTTTCACCTAAAAGGAGAGAGGTAGGCGAAAAATTCTAACTAGGTTCATTCAAATTATGTAATGTATGATTCTTTTTGAGCTAAATGAAATGACTTAATTGTAACTAAGTGATCTATATGACTAAATTTGAATGCCAAACTAAAAATTTATGTAATGTTGGAAAACAAAATGTGATATGCAAACAATGACCTATGAATAAACAAATGCAGAATAGAAATAAATGAGCTGAAACACTGTGCACCTGGAAGTCTCATGAAGAATCTGGAATCTTTGGAATGTTGTCTAAAGTCACAGAAATTAACCAGTGGGACTCATTCGCCTAGGGTGGTAAATTAGTCTTGCTTCTGATGAAAACTGATGAGAATAGGTTTCTGAGTGTCAAGATCTAGAATCTGACAAAAGTTATATTTCCAACCTTAAGGTGGGACTCATTCACCACTGGTGGTGAATCAGTCCTCTCCCAAAATTATGAGAAATTAAATGACAACTCTACAACACTAGATCTAAGGATGTCTACTTGTCAAGTTACCGAAGTCAATTTTGCGGGAAATAGACAAAATACCTTCTCCAAGCTTGAAATATGGTTAAATTGACTTGAAACACCTAGTTTACTTTTGACCACTCTTCATCACCTAAATTCTTGTTAAATATGCATACAAAGGTCTGGAAACACACATGCAAGAGGGGAAAAATGGTTGAGGGTTAGCAAATAGGGGTTTTCCTTGGTTAAACCCCACTTTGGTAATCAAACCCTTAATGAAATAATGAAATGAAAGAGAATGATAAGCAAATAACATGCAAATGCTATCAACTTACCAACCCCTTATTGAAGAAAATATGAAGTTGTGTCAAGGGATGCTCCAAAGTGCTTGATTTATGCTTGATTTGATGTTGTAAAATGCTTTAATGCTTGAGTGAATGAGTGAATAAGTGAACTTGATAAATGGGGGTTGAAATGGATGTAAAAACACTTATTTATACACACTTGTGCCTTAGTAACCTGTTAATACCTCATCATAGGCCGACATCAAGTGATTTTGAATAAAAACCTGAAAGGAAATTTTAAAATATTTTGAATTTGGATCCAATGGGGACTCATTTGCCACCTATGGCAAATGGGTCACACCTAGAACCTAAAAATGGGTGTCAGGAATTATCTTGCATTTAATGTTGTTTGTCAGGTTTACATTCAAAAATGCACTTGATTAAAGCTTATAAGGGCATAAAGGGGTCAAATAAAGCATAAGAAAGGTGTAAATAGTGAAGTTGTGCCTAGAAAAGTGTGAAATCTTATTACAAGACTTTTCAACACTTCAAAATAGGAATTTTTTAGTGATGAAAAGGTGTTTTTTAGGTGAATTATAATGAATAGAGTCTAGAAGAGTGTAGAAATTTTTTACAACACCTTCACAAGACATCATTAGTTGAATTTTAGTACCTAAATATTCATGTTCAAGCCACAAAATCAAAGAAAAATAGACCAAACATCAGAAAGCAAGGCCTAAAAGCCCATGAAAATAACAAGGGTCCATTTTTCTATAGTGCATTTAGCCCCCACTTTAGTGAGAGGATGAACTTGCTTCAAACTCACACTAAAGTAGCCATGAACATTGAGAGGAGGGTTCCAATGTAATTACATTATCAAGATGGAATAAAAATGATCAAGAGGGATGATCAAGCCTCCAAGATGAAAATCCCATGGAAAACTAAGCATAAGGAAAAAGGAACACACAAGTATTGAATGGAGAGAATTAGATGAAGCTTTGAACATTTGTCCAACTAGTTGTGGATTAGATCTAGGCTGATTGTTTGAAAAAGAGAATGTATACTCACTCTGGGGCAACAGAACTCATGGTGGTCCATCGAGTGAGAAAGCCCAAAAGGTGAGATACATACGCTAGTTGGTATGTACTCACAAACACAAAGGTGGTTATGGGGAAAGTTGTGTCGCTGGATGGGCTTCCCGCTCAACCATATTATAGTTATACCTTTTGATAACTTTAACAAGGTGCCACAAAGGAAAAAGTTGGTTTGTGCTTCATGAGACAACAAAAGCTTCGTATGCTTAAAACTCATGAACAAAAAGGTTGATACCACAGGCATACAAGTTACGTTATGCAAGGTGGTAAAAATTATAAAGTGTAAAATGTAAAAATGTAAAATGTAAAATGTAAAATGTAAAAGATGTTCAAAGGATTCTTATTAAGTTCATGCAAGGTTTACCACTTAGGGAATATTGTGTCTAATGTCTCCAAAAGAGGACCAATCAAAGAATAAAATATTCACAACTTAGGGGATGCAGTGCGTCACATCAAGCCAACAAGAGGAATGTAATATACTAAGAGAGATCACGCTTATGGAAGAAATCACACCCAATGTCATTGGCAAGCACATCATATGAATGACAAGGCTACACTAGGAACCAAGAATGCAAATGAATTAATGGTAATGTATGCCCCCCACTTTAAAGAAATTGCTACACACTGTTTTATGAGCAATTACTTTAAAGTAACGAAGGAGAGAAAATGAAAAAAGGAAAACAAGACATGAGAGCCAACTTAGAAAGCCCTATGCCAAGTCACATGTTTCTAAGTAAGGCTACGTCATGTCAATGAAAAGGAAAACAAAAGAAAAGGGAGTTTCCCCCAGAAAAGAACACTCCAAACACAAGGGATCTATGGATTTGGGGTCAGTATTTTCATTGCTGCAATTTTTTTATTAAAGAGCTCAGAACTGTCACCATTCCCCAAAGCACATAGAACTCGAAGAATGACACAAAAAGAGCGAAAAAAAAAGAAAAAGAAAGTCCATTTTGGGTCAACATGGAAGAGACATTGTGGTATCAACACCTTGCATCATCCCCAAAATGAAAACACAAGCAAAAAGAAAAGAAAAATCTTTTGGGTCAACATGAAGGAGACATTGTGGTCTCAATGCCCTAAGTCACCCCCAAAAGGAAAAACAAGAGAAAAAGACAAAAATTAAAAGGAAAAGGGACCTTTTGAGTCAACATGGAAGAGACATAGGGCATCTCTACACTTTGTGTCATCCCCAAAAGTAAAACACAAAACAAAAGAAAACAAAAGAAAATGACCTTTTGGGTCAGTATGGAAGAGACATAAGGCATCTTTATGCTTTGCATCATCCCAAAAAGGAGAACACAAAAACAAAGGCGTCAAAGACAATGCACTGTGTATATAAGAATAGAGGCACAAATAGAAGAAGTTTACAAAGAGGGAACATAATATACACATGAAAGTGTGAAAGAAAGGACAAATAAAAAGAAAAATGCAAAAAGGATAGCTAGGCGAATGCAAGTCAACCATCTAATAAGTTATTTGCCTCCCAATCATGTTTAGTATATGTTGGTATGTGGTGACTGATCATGCTATACTGTATATCCCATGGTATACTGTACACCCTGGTCCCTATCCTAGCTGAGGTCCAGGGTCGGGCTAGGCCCCGGGTGGGGGTTCGAGGGCGATAGCCCCCGAGAAAAATTTCCCTCCTACTTTTTCGTGTGATCACCGAAAAAGGGAAAAATCAATGAAAAAGGAAAAATCCAATTTTGTAGAACCCAAAAATCTGGAAGCTTCTAAGCTTGACAAAAGGGGTTCGGATGGGTATTTCAGTATGATGAAAAATGCAATTATTCACAAGATTGTAATAGGTTTTACACTGGATAATAAAAGTATTGGATGGCTGCAGTTTGGTGGATGTAGCCCACATTGGGTGAACCACGTTAAATTATCTGTGTTATGATTTATTCTCTATGTGTGTTTTAGTTTCTTTGTTTATTAATTAAAATCTACATTTAATTGTTAGATATCTACCATCTCTAACCCTAACAGTATAATGCGAGGGCGATTGATTATCCAAAGGAAGAATTGAAAGCATTGAATTAGGAGATGTACCAAGTTCTTCACTTGGTTGAGAAGATTTATCATGTAAGCTCATGGCAGATGAAAATAAAGAATTTAAATCGTTATGCGCTTCATCTATTTTTTTTATCTCCACATCATCATCATCATGAAGATTGATTATGACAAGAGGAGGAAGGGTGATTTCTAAGGAAGGATGAATCAAAAGTTGTGGTTGTTAGATTTTTTCATTTTGTTGTGATCTTTGGACTATGTTATCTTGCATTGGATCAAGAAAAAGAGGGTGGTCATCTATTGCCTTTGTCAAAGGAAGAGGTGTTGGCATTAAACTGACACTGAGAAGGGGGGGTGAATCAGTGTCTTAACAGATTTGACCAAATTTCACATATTCAAAAACATAGCTCAGATTAAATCTCAATATTACTCTGATTAATGCATTAATGAGTTGAATGTAATCATTCATAAACAGAAAAAAGAGCAGTAATAAACCCATAGTGAACAGAAACAACAACACAAAAAAGCAATGAGCACATAGAAGAACAAAGATACCAAAAGATTTGTCGAGTGGAAACCTTCCTAGGGTAGAAAAACCACTCCTAAACTGCCTTACTGGATTAATCTTCAAAAAACACTGTTAACAATGCCTTATAGGCTAAATTTCTTAGCACCAACTCAAGGAGCACCAACCCCTTACTCATATTTTAGAATTACAATCATAATATATCAGAGGATCACTCTGTTTACAATTAAGTTCATAACACTCTGCATCTAACACTCTAGGAATTCAACTCTTGTATTACAGAGTTTTCCAATACATCTCTTGATATGGCCAAAATAGCTATTTCTCAGAATTAATGGCCAGTAGCAGCTTCACAATTTTCAACACTGGTTTTTATATACATTTCAAGTATGTATGTTATCAAGAAATCTTCAACAAGCGTTTTTCACAAGATTCTAAAACTCTCTTGCTATTTTTAGAATCTGAAGTTGGATAATGATGATCTATAGATGATGGTAAAAATCAAAGTAATGCATATCCAAAAAGCTTTAATTTCTATGCTGAGTCAGGAGATTTCAAATTGAAACTAAAAGATTTTCATCAAAGCCATGTCTGCCTACTAACAGAAAATCATAACCTCTAAAATCTCAGAGAATATCTTTCCAGAGATTTGATACCAACCAAAGAAGTCTGTATGCAACTATATTTAGAAAAATCCATTAAATCAAAAATGCAACAGCTCAAAAAGAATCTCGATGAATATCCTGTTATGTAACCATTCTAAGATTTGATGCCAATCCATGATGATAACCACAGAGTTTTGAGTATTCGTAACTATTTGCTGAGACAACCATATAGTTCTACTGAAGGTAATTAAATCACCAGACAATCCCTTTAGATATCACTTTCACCAAGAGCCATCAGAGTCAGGAAGAACACATAACAAATACATCATGTCTCATCGATAGGCTTCCTTAGAGTATTATTCATTCGCTGTCGTTGTAGCCTAAAGGTTCTCTCACCGAATGCATCCTTCTATCTATCGCTATAGCTTACCGTCATCGAGGAGACCTCTCTTAGAAAGCTTGAGTCATACCGAAAGTCTTTATCATTTCCAAGTCACCAAGACAAGAGCACACTTACACCGAGATGTGTCCTTCATCCGCCTTCACCAAGACAATGTGTAGTCGGGGTGACATCTCATAGAGCATCCTGTGTCTTACCAAAAGCTCACATTTTCATTCTTGTCGCCATGACATATCGCTTTTAGGGAGACCTCATATAGATATCTTCGTTATACCGAAACACCCTGAATTCACCTCAGATCACTAAGAGAGAACAAAACTCACACCGATAATGTCCTTTTGAATTCCATTGGCAAGACATATCAAAGTCATGGAGACCTCTTGTAGAGCACACCATGTCTTTCCAAAAGTCTTCATCCACTTGTGTGTCGCTAAGACAAACCAGATCTTATGCCGATGAAGTCCCTTTATGTTTCATCAGCAAGACCGAAGGTCACTTGCCGAGACCTCTCACCGAAAACCCTAGCTCTTACCGAAGAGACTACCTTTATGTTTTCAGTCAGTGTAACAAATCGAATTCACCAAGACCTTTCTTCGATGCACATGAGTCATAGCAAAATTCTTTATCCATTCTGAGTCACTAAGACTTTACAAACCTCTTGCCAAAATCCTTCCACAAGCATTAGTCAGTGAGACCAAGTGAAATCGCCAAGACCTCAGCCCGATACCGCTTAGTTTGGCCGAAGCTCTCTCAAAGAGTTGTTCGGTGAGACTCCTCCTGAAAAATAGATAAAACCTTTTGAGCATGAGTCAGTAAGACAAGGACTCACTAAGACGTTATATCGATAGCCACAACTCACACCGATAGATTTCCACATGCACTTTTCGGGGAGACATTACCTTTTTGTTGGGATGCTAAACCGAATAATCCAAGTCTAGCCGAAGTGAATCCCATATGTGATGTCAGTGAGACAAAACCACTTCGCCGAGACCTATTCTAAAAACCCTGACTCTTGCTGATATGCATTCATTTTGATCTCCGATCAGTGTGACATACCAATATCGCTGAGACCACATACTGACGGAATAACATATGCCGATAAAGAACACTTTTCTGTCACCAAAACCAAAGACAAGTCTTTCTGAAATAACCTTTCTTGAGCCGATCGCCAAGACAATGCTAATGTTACACCAAAAGCAGCCTATATGTTAAATTCAATCGCCATGACATCTGAAATGTCTTGCCAAATAGGCAACTCAAACATTTCAAAGTGGATCAGGAAGACCCTGCCAATTTCACTCTGATATGAGTAAGCTTGAAAGAGAAACAACCAAATCCTGTTATATGCAAGGAGAACCATTCTGACAAAGAAACCATCATTCAAACTCTGTCAGTCAAAGATGTAGCATTCATAACTTGAACCAGAAAACTCATCACCATGAAATTGAACCATAACAACTAACTTTCTGTAATAGCCAAGAGACATCAAAGAAGTGCCATAATAAATCATAAAGATCCAAACTAAGATTGATCAACAAAGAGAACCAACTGAAAGGGATTTTGACATCAAGGACAAACTATATGATCACAACTGTGATCCAACAAACTCCCCCTTTGTCCTTGATGGAAAAACACAAATGAATCTCCCCCTTTTTGCCTCAATGACAAAGGATAGAGGAGAAGAATGTGCAATGCCAAAAAACACAACTGAGAAGCCAACCAAGTACCATAAGAACCAGCTGCAAATAGAGCAATAGTGCAACAGACATATTGTATAATTTCACATACCTTAAATGCACATAAATTATCAGAGAAATCAGCAGTAACAACCCGTACAATAACTCCCACTTCAAAATCAGAAACTTAAAAAAATAATGCAAATAATCTATCTTCAAGGCAGCACACCAAAGCTCTCTCCTTTTGTTTCTATCAAAACATGAATTCAAGCATATTTCATTTATATAACTTGCACTCACTTTCACACACAACACTCAATTTCAAAGTTCAAAAATAAGTCCCAGCCATACATTAATACTACTAGTCACCTTCCTTCATTGAAACACAAATAACAAAGCATATTCCATGAACATACACAGTTCTCATGACTGCTATAGCAACCTACTTAGATCACTTTACCATACTCAGAAGACCAAAACACTCAATTCCTTCATAACATCTTGCAAAAGACTTTGTAAGTATCTTCATTTAGCACACAATCTTAACTCAGCTTCATGCAACACTGAATAATATCATCATAGAAATAATTCATAACATCAAATATGTTTTTCAATCACTGTTCTCCAAAGATAAATCCATCGCCATACAAGCAGAAACATTTCTTAATCATCTTATACCACCAAAAGCAAATGCAAGATGCCATACCTCATTCTAGACTCCATAGGGGTAAAATATATTACCATAATAGACTCCCCCTGAGTCTTTGCTTCTTCTCAAGACCTAGAAGGCAACACTTGTGCAAGGAGTGCACAAGGGGTTTTCTCATAAGCATCTTTATTTCTCTTCTTTTCATCTTGATTTCTCTTTCTTCTCCACTCCAATGAAGACTTTTTCACTTGTTTTCTTGAACTACCTATCTTTCTATTGAATCTACATTGTTGTACTTTATGTCCAATGTTATTACATCTGAAACAAATGACTTTGTGATTGTTCTGAGAAATAGAAGACTTTCTATAGACATTTCCAATATTGTTCCCTATATTATTATCACTTGTATTTATTCTACAATCTCTTCTCAAGTGACCAAAATTGTTACAGTTGTAACACACCACATCATTTCTAGGGACATTAGAATGATTCTTATTTGACCATCTTATGCAATCAATTGCCTTATGACCATAGTCATTACAAACATAGCAATATCCTTGGAAAGAATGATTATACCTGAATGAGTGATCATGCCAAGGATGTGAAGATCTGAAGACATTTTTCCTTTCTCTATGAATACCTTTAGATTGTCTTCTAGTGTCAATGTTATCCTTTGATGCAGTGATACTGTAACCAAGATCAACCTTCATTCTTGTTGTTTGCTTGGCTGTAAACTTCTTTCCATCTGAGGTAGTAAACACTATTTCATGTTTGGATTTGTCTGCAGAGCTTTGTCCAACCTCATATCCCACTCCTATAGGATCTTTAGAATGCTTTTTCCTGCCCAACATCTCATTCAATATATTAGTACTGTTATCAAATTTTTAAAATTTACCAGATTGAGCCTTGAAACTTTCAAGCTCTTTTCTTAAAGCAACTACCTCTTCTTCAAGTTTTAGACAAACAATCCTTTTAATTTCCAAATCAGAACTCACAACATCTGCAATCCTCTTATATTCTTCAATTTCAATTTTCTGACTTATAATCATATCATCCTTAAGAGTTAGTTCTTTTAACAAGGAATCATTATCTGAATATTTCTTTAAAGAATCAATCTCATTTTCTAGTTTATTACACAACTCCTCCTTGTCTTTTAACTTGACTTCCATACTCTCTTTTTGCTGAAGCTGTCTTATTAACAACTGGTTTTCTTTTCTAAGCTACTTAATAGTATCTAAGGCACATAGGAGTTCACCTTCCAAATCAACCTCACTTTCTGGTTCATCATATTCTTGTTCAGAGTTGACTTCACCCAAAGATTCATCTACTTTTACACAAGTTTCTTGAACATCTAAATATTCATCAATGATCTCTCTAGACTTCTTTTCTAAATTATAAAGGTATACACCTGCTTCACTCTCAGATGTTTCACAACTTATTTTATTATCAAAAGATATCTCCTCTTGTAACTCACTATTCTGATTCATTTCAGTCAACTTGTCCCAAACTTCCTTAGCACTGCTGTAATGAATGACTTTTTTAATGAGTTCATTTGGAAAGTTATTAAGAATAGCATTTATAGCTCTAGTATTGAATTCAAGAGCTTTCATCTCCTCAAGAGAGGAAGGAAATGTTGCAGATGTAGTACAACCCTTTTCTACTGCTTCCCACACTTCAGATCCTAAAGAATGTAAGTATGTTTCCATCCTATGTTTCCATATAATAAAGTTTGTTCCTTCGAACTGAGGAGTTCCAAATCTAGGATATTCTACCATTTCAGAGCTCTTGTTTATGAATTCTTCCTCTTTAATCCTTATACTAGATTCAGGTTGAACATGATGAACAAAATTTTTCTGAGAACACCTTTTTCCCTTATTCCTTCTGTTCTTTCCCATATTAACCAAAGTACTCCAATAAACTAGGAACAATCCTAGGTGGTTTAGACCTAACAAAGGACCCTACGCTCTGATACCAATTGTTGGAGTTAAACTAACACTGAGAGGGGGGGTGAATTAGTGTCTTAACAGATTTGACCAAATTTCACATATTCAAAAACATAGCTCAAATTTGATCTCAATATTACTCTAATTAATGCATTCATGAGTTGAATGTAATAATTCATAAACATAATTGAGAACAATAATAAACCCATAGTGAACAGAAACAACAACATAGAAAAATAGTGAGCACATAGAAGAACAAAGATACCAAAAGATTTGCCAAGTGGAAAACCCTCCTGGGGTAGAAAAACCACTCCTAAACTACCTTACTGTCTTAATCTTCAAAAACCATTGTTAACAATGCCTTATAGGCTAAATTTCTGAGCACCAACTCAAGGAGCACCAACCCCTCATTTAGAGACACCAATCTCAAGGAGCACCAACCCCTTACTCATATTTTAGAATTACAATCATAATATATCAGAGGATCACTCTATTTACAATTAAGTTCATAACACTCTGCATCTAACACTCTAGGAATTCAACTCTTGTATTACAGAGTTTTCCAATACATCTCTTGATACGGCCAAAATAACTCTCTCAGAATTAATGGCCAGTAGTAGCTTCACAGTTTTCAACACTGGTTTTTATATACATTTCAAGTATGTCTGTTATCAAGAAATCTTCAACAAGCATTTTTCACAAGATTCTAAAACTCTCTTGCTATTTTTAGAATTTGAAGTTGGATAATGATGATCTGTAGATGATGGTAAAAATCAAAGTAATGCATATCCAGAAAGCTTTAATTTTTGCGCTGATTTAGGAGATTTCAAATTGAAACTAAAAGATTTTCATTAAAGCCATGTCTACCTACTAACAGAAAATCATAACCTCTAAAATCTTAGAGAATATCTTGCCAGAGATTCGATACCAACCAAAGAAGTCTGTATGCAACTATATTTAGAAAAATCCATTAAATCAAAAATGCAATAGCTCAAAAAGAACCTCGATGAATATCCTGTTATGTAATCGTTCTGAGATTTGATGCCAATCTATGATGACGACCACAGAGTTTTGAGTCTTCATAACTATTCGCTGAGACAACCATATAGTTCTATCGAAGGAAATTAAATTGCCAGACAATCCCTTTATATATCACTTTCACCAAGAGCCATCAGAGTCAGGAAGAACACATAACGAATACATCATGTCTCATCAATAGGCTTCCTTAGAGTATTATTCATTCGCTGTCGCTGTAGCCTAAAGGTTCTCTCACCGAATGCATCCTTCTATCTGTCGCTATAGCTTACCGTCATCAGGGAGACCTCTCTTAGAAAGGTTGAGTCATACCGAAAGTCTTTATCATTTCCAAGTCGCCAAGACAAGAGCACACTTACATCAAGATGTTTCCATCTGCCTTCGCCAAGACAATGTGTTGTCAGGATGACATCTCATAGAGCATCTTGTGTCTTACCAAAAGCTCATGTTTTCATTCCTATTGCCATGAAATATCACTTTTGGGGAGACCTCATATAGATATCTTCGTTATACCAAAACACCCTGAATTCACCTCAGATCGCCAAGAGAGAACAAAACTCACATCGATAAAGTCCTTTTGAATTCAATTGGTGAGACATATCAAAGTCGGGGAGACCTCTTGTAGAGCACACCATGTCTTTCTGAAAGTCTTCATCCACTTGTGTGTCACTAAGACAAACCAGATCTTATGCCGACGAAGTCCCTTTATGTTTCATCGGCGAGACCGAAGGTCACTCGTCGAGACCTCTCGCCGAAAACCCTAGCTCTTACCAAAGAGACTACCTTTATGTTTTCAGTCGGTGTAACAAATCAAATTTTCCAAGACCTTTCTTCGATGCACATGAGTCATATCGAAATGATTTATCCACTCTGATTCGCTAAGACTTTACAAACCTCTTGCTGAAAGCCTTCCACAAGCATTAGTCGGTGAGACCAAGTGAAATCGCCAAGACCTCAACTCGATACCGCTTAGTTTGGCTGAAGTTCTCTCAAAGAGTTGTTCTGTGAGACTCCTCCCAAAAAATAGATAAAACCTTTTGAGCACGAGTCAGTAAAACAAGAAGGACTTGCTAAGACGTTATATCGATAGCCACAACTCACACTGATAGACTTCCACATGCACTTGTTGGGGAGACACTACCTTTTTGTTGGGATGCTAAACTGAATACTCCAAGTTTGGATGAAGTGAATCCCATATGTGATGTTGGTGAGACAAAACCACTTCGCCGAGACCTATTCTGAAAACCCTGACTCTTGTCGATACGCATTTATTTTGATCTCCGATCGATGTGACATACCAATATCGCTGAGACCACACACCGACGAAATAACATATGTCGATAGAGAACACTTTTCTATCGCCAAAACCAAAGACAAGTCTTGCCAAAATAACCTTTCTTGAGTTGTTCACCAAGACAACGCTAATGTTACACCGAAAGTAGCCTGTATGTTAAATTCAATCGCCATGACATCTAAAATGTCTGCCGAATAGGAAACTCAGACATTTCAAAGTGGATTGGGAAGACCCTGCCAATTTCACTCTGATATGAGTAAGCTTGAAAGAGAAACAACCAAAGCCTGTGATATGCAAGGAGAACTATTCTGACAAAGAAACCATCTTTCAAACTCTGTCAGTCAAAGATGTAGCATTCATAACTTGAACCAGAAAACTCATCACCATGAAATTGAACCATAACAACTAATTTTCTGTAATAGCCAAGAGACATCAAAGAAGTGCCATAATAAATCATAAATATCCAAACTGAGACTAATCAACAAAGAGAACCAACTAAAAAGGATTTTGACATCAAGGAAAAACTATATGATCACAACTGAGATCCAACAAGAGGTTGGTTTTCTTTATTTTCTTCTATTTGAGATTGATGAGCAAGGAGACGATGACGACTCCTACGCTCCCTAACACCACGATTTCATTTTATTTTGTTTTAAATTTTTTGAGGTGTAAGATCGGGTTGATCCATCATAGGTTCCTTTTCTTCCGAAAGGGAGAAGAATGGAAGAAACTGAAGAAGATGGGTCAATCTCTTTCTCTTTAGCTTTATACACTTGTTTAATGTGGGGAGGCATGACCGGATTGGTTTCATTTTCTCTTGGTCATTTAAATGATGGCGGGGAAGTGTCTAAGGGCAGTTGTTCAAAAATTTGTTCAATGTCAGAATTAGGCTAAAGCATGGTTTCATCAAGGATAGGAGGATCAGAAGTTGACAGGGACACATTACGAAGAGACAACTTGGCTATTCATTTGGTTTTAAACTTTTGGTAAGCTAGGAAAAAGAAGTCCTTACAGGGAGTGATGGGTTCCATAGGTTCAGGCCAATAGGCTTCTAAGGAAAAATTTCCTTTAGAGGATAATGAATTAAAGCCACTATGGTGTATGGTAAATATTTCATTTCCATATGGAAACTTCAAACACTTGTGAACAACTAAAGGGACCACTTTCATTGAGCGAAGCCAAGGATGGCCTAGCTACAAATGAAATTGATCTGACTCTGGAATAATAGAAAATGTTACATCCAAAGTTTTAGGTCATGTTTGTAAGGGGAGTATGATCAATCTAATCATAAGGTATGCAAAACCAATATGCATTTTAATCCATGTAGTTGGTTTATTATAGTCATCTTGATATAAATTATGTAATACTAGAAATTCTTCGGTGATCACATTTTCACCATAGGCAGGATCTATTAATATCCAATTGGTGGGTTTAACATAGATTCTGTCAGCTATATAAAGAGGACCATCAGGAAGTTTTTGAAGTATATCTTTCGAAGAAAAAGTGATATCAAGATGTTTGTTTGTTGGGCCCTTACAAGGGATAATGTCTATCGCACCCACCAGTTCATCCATAGGATTAACTTGGGTAAAATTTGGAGTTATATCAAGTTGTTCATCATTTCTATCAATGTTCATGAGTTGAGCTTGTTTGAATATTCACTAGCCTTGACAAATGAAACATTATATTTAGGAATGGGGTTGGTAAATATTTGTAAATTCTGGTTAGGAGGTGCAATGGATTTATTTCCTTAATCATTAACACCCACAATGGACAAATGGCCCAAATCAATGAGGTCTTGGACTAAGTGTTTGAGATGCTTATATTGTTCTGTGTCATCGCCATTTTGGTGATGAAAATGGCAGTAAGCATTTGGTTTAAATGTAGGTGGTAAAGGTTTGGTGGTATCAAGTAGTTTAATGGTAGGAAAGGTGATCATTTTTTGTTGGAGCAATTGGTTCATTGTATTATGGAAAGTATCAGTTAAGGGGGTGAATTGTCTCTTCAGGTCCCTATACGTATAAGGCAACACTACTTTAGTAGCTGCCACTTGATTTTGAATAGGTTGGGTTGGTGGTTGCGGTTAAGGAGGTGGATTGAATTGTAAAAAGCCTCTATTTGGTTTGCAAAAGTTTTGTGTTGTTTTTATTGTTGCGCTCAGGCTTCTTGGCTCAGTTAGAAGTGGATTTTGAATCATGACTTGAAACTGAGTTATGATATTCACATCGGGTTGTGCATAAGTGCATGAACAAATGGAATTTCATCATAGTTAAGGGTATGTGCAAGATCATCATGGAAAAAATAGGCCCTTAAGTGGCAATAAAATTTAGAAAAATCAATTAGGAAACTTGACGTAGAAATTTGAATAAGTTTTCTATATCATTTCAAAAATATGTAAGAATATAATCTTTAGCAAATTAAATGTAGTTTCTAAACTACTAGAATATAATCTTTAGCAAATTAAATGTAGTTTCTAAACTACTAGATTTATTTTTAAAAAAACTATTTGGTGAAAATTTGAAATTTCAATGCAATAGCACTTAAATTTCAAGGAAAAAAGTAGGTGTCTGTCTGACCACCCTAACCACAATAAAATGATAATATTTTTTTATAATCTTGATTTTAGATATAAGTAGAGGACTCATGTCCTAATGTGATGTATATTTTTTTTGTAATTGTTTTCCAAGTAAATAATTAATTATGAATTTTTTATTACAATTTTAAAAATATAAAAACTTGTATGTCTAACCACCTTAACTTGGTTAAAACTTCATGAAATTTAGTTTTTTTTAATCCTATAGTATGTGAAGCATAGAATGTGATGCATGTTTTGGATTCAAAAAATGTGATAGCTTTGAAAGCTATAGATGTTTTTCAATCAACCTATCAATTAGGACTTTAGTCATAATTCAAATAGAAAATGAATAATAATTATTTATTAAATTCAAAGTAAAGCATAATTTATATTGGTGGAAAGTTGAGAATCTCCTTTAAAAACCCTTTTCGTTTCATCAATTTTGGGTAAAAAAAATTCATCAACCACATACCCTACACATACCCATCATATCACCACTTTTTGGCCCATCATGATCCTGCACATACCTTTAACTTATCCTAAAGGTTTGTGTGTAAATTTTTGATAAACATCTTTTGCAGATGTGAATCAATAATTTTGACATCCACTTGATTATATAATGACTGATAACGTGAAATAAATCCAGTTACTTTTTCATCAACATTTTCTCTACAGTGCATTAGGTCAACCATTGTCTTTTTAGGGGTAATATGAACTTGAAGTGACTTACAAAGGCATCCACAAGCTCATCAAATGACCAAATGGAATGATTGGGAAAGTTTGAAAATCACTCTAATGTAGTGTCTTTCAAGGTCCTAGGAAAATTTTTAGCTAATAATTTATCATCAAGGACAAAATCACTACATAAAGCTATATAAGCATTAACATGGTTAATAGTGTCTCCTTTACCTCCATGTTTCTCAAACTAAGGTGTTTCTATCCCTTGTGGCATATGTGTTCATAATATTTCTAAGGATAAGGGGCTACTACAAACATGATATGTGGGTGGAGAGGTTTTACCTTGGCTAATGGTGAAAAAATTTTGTTGCATGGATGAAACAGTATTAAGGATTTGAGTAATGATGGGATCAGGGTAGGTGGTTTGAGGTGGAAAGGAAAATGGTAATGGAATGTAGGTAATGTGAGGGGAAGTGAAAGGAATAGTGGAGGGGACTTGCGATGCCACAAGAGAACTAGGGATCCTAGTTGGAATTGCGAAAGAAGGAGCCACATGACTAACCTGTTGGATAGTTGTTGTAACCTAAGGAGTGGTATAAGTTGGTATAGATGCTATGGTTGAAGGGGGAGGAATGTGGGGTCCTCCTTGGTTTGAAACTATGTTTGTTGATTGGGAATTATTAGTAGCATGTTTATTGTATATTTCAGCAATTCTTTTCATGACTTGTAAGCCATCATCACTTTCAATCAAACGATCAAGGTTTTCTATGGTGGGTATGGTAGTGGTGGAAATGTTTTCAAGGGACAAGTCTTGTTGTAAGTGTGAAAAATCCTCATGAATATTAATGACCTTTTCTTGCAGGATGGAGTTGTTTTGGGTGTTAACATTCATTGGATGGAAAGGTGAAGACATAGAAGTGGTATTGACCATGCCTAATGCACATTGTCCATACTAGGAGTAGGAGCTCTTGAGATCCCAAGGTCCACAACAAAAGTGTTATCGCGGGAGGCCATGAGTCTAGAACTTTCTCTCACTAAAGTATTATTAATTGGGAACCAAAAACTCATACAAGTACCACAAAAAGATGGGGTGAATGAAAATGAAAGGTAATCTAGGAGTTCTAAATGAAAATAACTGTAATTCTTCCAACTATAACACAAAAGTAACTACAAAAATAAGAAATGCAGAAAAATGCCTAAAAGTGTTGTTTAAAAAGTGCAAGTGGACTGATTCGCCCAGGGTGGCGAATGAGTCCCAGTATGAAATTTCTTTATGTTTTTTAGAAATTTTTAATGTGATTCTAATGATTTTCAGATGCCAATGAAGGATGCAGATGCAAATTTTTAGTTTTTTCAATGATATGCAATGCAAAAATGAAGTCTAAATGAATCTTTCACTAATGCAATTTGAGAAACCTTGGGATGCTAGAACAAAACAATACATTAATTGAATGTTGATGCAAATGAAATCTAGGATGCAAAATACAAATGAAATCAGAAATGAAAAATGTTCAAAATGTGGGTTCACCAAAATGAACCATAGATTTTTGGCACCTTGGACCTTTCTAACTATTCTAGGATTTTTCACCTAAAACTTGGAGAGATGTAGGCCAAAAATACTAACTAGGTTCATTCAAATTATGTATTGTATGATATTTTTTGAGCTAAATGAAATGAACTAAATGTAACTAAGTGATCTACATGACTGAATTTGAATTCCAAACTAAAGATTTATGAAATGTTGGAAAACACAATGTGATATGCAAATAATGACCTATGAATGAACAAATGCAGAACATAAAGAAATGAGCTGAAATAGTGTGCACCTAGAGGTCTGATGAAGAATCTAGAATATTTGGAATGTTTTCTAAAGTCACATAAATTCACCAATGGGACCCATTCGCCCAGGGTGGCGAATTAGTCCTATTTTTGATGAAAACTGTCATGAACAGGTTTCTAAGTGTCGAGATCCGAAATCTGAAAAAAACTTAGATTTTCAACCTTAAGGTGGGACTCATTTTCCATTGGTGGTGAATCATTCCTCCCCAAAATTATGATAAATAAAGAGAAAACTCTACAACGCCAAATCTAATGATGTTTGCTTGTCAGGTTGTCGAAGTCAATTCTACAGAAAATGGGCATAATACCTTCTCCAAGTTTGAAATATGGTTAACTTGACTTGAAACATCTAGTTGACTTGTTGACCACTCTTCAACAACTAAATTCTTGTTAAATCTACATACAAAGGTTTTCAAACACACATGCAAGAGGGGAAAAATGGTTGAGCATTAGCAAATAGGGGTTTGCCTTGGTCAAACCCCACTTTGGTAATCAAACCCTTAATGAAATAATGAAATAAAAGAGAATGATAAAAAAATAAAATACAAATTCTATCAACTTACCAAACTCTTATTGAAGAAAATCTGAAGTTGTGTCAATGGATGCTCCAAAGCGCTTTATTTATGCTTGATTTGATGTTGTAAAATGCTTGAATGCTTGAGTGAATGAGTGAATAAGTGAACTTGATGAATGGGGGTTGAAATGGATGTAAAATCACTTACTTATACACACTTGTGCCTTAGTAACCCATGTTGGTGTTTTCCAATGCACCTAAGGAATCTCTAAGGGATAGCCAATTCCAATGTTCAATATCCCTAAAATGATTGGCCAACTAACAAGATTCAGTCAAAGACTGAGATCTTTTGGACTTTAAGCTTTGTGGGGCCAAGGAGGGTGTTCCTATTGTCTTCATTTGAGAATATGCTTTATAGAACACATCATTTTCACAGATCAGTTTGAGTGAAGGATAATTATGCAACAATTACTACAAGATTGGCTTATATTTAAGTAAATTGCTTACCCATTCATCAAAACAAGGACATTATACATGATAATTGACACATACATGTGTTAAGATTGATGAATTTTACTGTGAATTTGAATTTTGACTTTGGTTTGATCATTAGACAGCTATTTGATTAACCCTTTAGGTGAATCATTAAGGAATAGACATGTTCCTTGTTACATTGGGCATTCAAGTCACATACACAAGAACCAGTAACACAAAAATGACTTTAAAATTTGAAGGAATGGACTACTCTCACAATAAATTTGCATCAAGGAGCTCACTCTTTCTAATACATAACTACTTATCAAATCCCCTGCAAATAATTGTAAATTTAAGACCCCATTTAAGCATTTTAATTGATTGCTTGAATCAAAGCAGAAATGGAGACATACATTCAAACAAATGTTCAAAGAAGAATGAAAATATAATTAATGATTTCATTCCAAATTCACACGAATTCACATAAGGAGAGAAAATATATCAGAATTATACATTTACTCATATTTATTAGTCATATATGTAGAACAGTTTAAGACAATTGCACATGTTCTCCCAAAAACTCAAAACAAGCTATCTATTCTATCCCTTCTTTTCTATTCCTAGTGTTCTACCCATATTCACCCGACTCAAAACCTAACCAGAATTTTCATCCCCCACAAATGAGATTTTAATTCCCTTTTATAAGACAAGGGAGTAGAACAAGCCACCAACTCAAACACAATTTAGATACAAAGTTTTCATTTCATTCTTCATTTTGACTACATTTCACAAAATCCCCACATGATGATTCTGTTAGACACAGGGTAAAGCTAAAATCATCATAGCTGCCAGGAAGAAGAAGCAAAGTACCGCCAAAATCATCTTCCATTGACAGGCGAGAAAAAGCACCAAAACCTATAACACCACAAAAGCACACCGTCACCTTCCAACACCTCAAAATTATGCCACGCATGCAAGATGAGAAAATGACAACCTGAAAATAATTTAACAAAACAAAAATTTATTTACCACCACCTTCATTTCACACACCAACAAACCCTTTTCCATCAAAGCACACACCCCGGTACACACGGCTGCTCTGAGTAATAGCAAGGGTCAGGGAAGAGACTTTGACTCCTTCCTCAACCTTGTCCTTGTCCACCGTAGCAATGTCTCTTCCACTCAGAGTTCAAACCACCAGAGGAGGGATAGACAACACTCCCACCTAAGATGACATAGCTCATCCCATAGTCACCAAATACTGGCGGTAGTTGGATTTAGTTTTCATCTTGGTTTCTGATGGGCTATCGGTAAGGTCGATAGGAGAATTTTGTTGATTGAATGAACCACAGCCATATCGAAGCTTTCGTTGAGTTTTTTTGGAAGGCCCGACAGCTTTGTCTCTTCTTATCTCCATCTCCTTTGAGCTCCCAACCTAGTTCCATAGTTTGTGGCTGCATCTAACCATCACTGGTGAAGGTTCTCTCTCCTTGGTATCCTCATGTATTCTTTGTTCATGTCTGGGATCTTCACTGCGAGGCTTCTGAGATTGAAGCCTAGAAGACCTTCACACTGGAATCAATGTGGAGCCAGACTTGCTCATTTTGCAATCACAAGCATACTCTTGATCTTTACTCTCTGCAACAATCTTATGACTTAGCTGCTTAGTTTCTATGACAAGAATAGCAACTCATTCACTTCTATTTATTGAACGAGATGATGCTATCAATTTTTGATACTGAATGAGAAAAGACACACACGTAAAGTGGGAAATTTTTGCCATGCGTATTATCACCATTTTTTTTGCAATTGCATGAAATTCTGGAAATTTTACTTCATTATTTACTGCAATTAAATCTTTGCACATATGGAGATCAATTTGATCACTCCTGTAGAAATCTAGCCATTAATGCATGATGGTTGCAAACTAACATGGCTATCACGTACCATTTATCAGCTTTGAATATAGGCCATTGATCTTCTACCTGGATGGTGAATCAAGTGGCTTGCATTAGGTTGACCATCTTTGAATTCCAGCGCTGCTTCACTGATGTGTTCTTGGCCAATGATGTTCATCCATCTCGAATGATAGTCTCTATGTTAGCGGGCTCCATCCTTTTCACAAACTAAATAGATTAGGATAGGTGTCAAGATCTCATCGATCTCACTAGTCTCAATTGATGTTTACTTTCTCCCAATGATCCAGTGGGGAACGGTGAAGATCATTCCCTAGATTTGATCTCGATCGTTTGTTGAAGGGATTGAACCATGGGCATGATAGTGGGGAGTGGGTCCCACGATCGTACAAGTATGTGTGTCCTTATTTCACCAACCTCACTACTTTTAACCCGCTGGCACTTACCGCTCACAAGCTAGCAGGGTACAACTAAGATCTCATCCCAGATCCTCGAATCTCGAAACTTGCACTCTATACAATTTTAGCATTTAATAGAAGGTGTGAGATGGGGTTAGAAATCAATAAAATGGATAAAGTGATAGCCAACACTTTTAAACTATTTAAACCACATCCAAACAAGAGAAAACAAATAATGGAGAGAATAAAAAATGTAAAACATAAAAGAAAACACTCCCCATTATGGTTGATTCTTTCTCTTGCACTCCTTGTTATGCAACTTTTCCCTTAGATTTGTTGAAACACTTGTGCAAAACCTGCAAATGGTAGCAAGAAAGTTGGAGATAATTAGCTGTTAAGCTGAAAATGGAGAAGGAAGGTTGCTTTTATAGACAACCTTTCGAATGGATGGTTGAGATTAATCTTCTAGAAAGATTCCAAGATCAATGGATGAGAATGCATGAGAGAGATGTTACGAAATGGATGGTTGAGATTAAGTCTCAGAAAAGATGCCAAGATCAACGGTCTAGAATTGATGCACCAAGAATATGCCATGCATGGAAAATCTATGACGCTGACGGCTATGACACTTGACAGCTATGACAGACATGCAAGACATGTAGGCTATGACAGAAATGAATGTTATGACAGGGGATTATGACAGAGCATCTTTGACTAGGTGGAGGTGCATAAATAATTTATTTTAAATTATTTATTCAAAATGACAAGTGGAAAATAAATAATTTTCTCAAATTATTTATTTGGAGAAAATGAAAGAGGAGTATTTAATTAAATTTATCAATTTAATTAAATGGAGAAATGAAGATTAGATTTTAAATAATTAATTTAGATTAATTATTTAATAGGGGAGGTGGCATGGGATAGTTAAATAATTTGAATAATTATTTAACTATAGAAGAATTAAAAGACCATGAATAGATAAATAATTAATGGTAATTATTTAACTATAGATGAAAGATGAAAAAATAATTAAATAATAATAATTTATTTAACTATTGAAGAAGAGGGAGAAATTAGTGATGCAATTAAATAATTTTAATTGATCAGGATAGAATAAAGATGAGAAGGTGAATTAATTAAATAATTAAAAATTATTTAATTAATAGAGGAATGCGGTCAAACCTAATTGAATAATTAAAGTTATTCAATTATCGAAGGACAACGACCAAGAAAAGTGACGCTCGCAGACGTAGGACATTTTTTAGTGTCTACAGAAGGGACTCGGTTAAGTCAACGACAACATGACCTTTGAGGCTGAATGACCTAAGTTTAAGTCAATGGGATAATTTAAGACCCAACTTAGGGAAAAGGCTAAAGTCGATGGAATAATTGATGATCATTGCTTCGAGCTAGAGGGGCTAGTAAACCAACGTGCAAATATGGATTAAAAGGCGACTTAAGAAACCAGTGATCAACAAAGCAGGTCAAATTGCTATTATAAAATTTGTATACCTTTTCAATTAAAACCCTACTCATTCATGGGGACAAGGGTTTAAAATGGAGACTAAGCCCATGGGGAAATGAGAAAATTTTGTAGAATTTTAGAAGCTCCATCAATGGCTCATGCTTGGGGATGCATACCCCTAGTGGGTATGGCGAGGACAGAATCTCTGGTTGTAGCAAACTAGGGTAGAAGACCATAACCAAGGAACTCACCCAGACAAGGCAAGCAGACCCAACAGAAAGCAAACAAACCAGACCATCATATGTACATTACTTACAAAATATACATTGTGAATTATTCCACAAGGTGGAGGCCCCAGGCCCCCAAAATTTAGGGACAATTCTTCCCTCTATCAAATACCTTGGATTTTTTTACTTGCAGTAAGTTTACATGAGCATCATGTAGTCCCAGGTTATCAGCATCATCATGATCAACACTACCTATTATACTTGAAGTAGCACTACCACATTTGTCCTTCTCAATTACAAGCTCATCAAACTAAACCAAGAAGGTAAATCCTTCATACTCCATATTGTCATGAGGTGTACAATCATATTCTACTTTCTCATCAAACTTTAAAACATCATAGAAACTTTGGCTCAAACTGGGCTAGTCCTTAGTGAATTTGAGAGAGAAAGTATGACCAGGTCTATTTTCAGCATGCTTACAACCAGTGTTAACCTCATGAGGTGAAAGAAGTTCCATAATCAAATCCATCAGATAAGGAGTGTCCACAAAGAACTCCATTGCAACTTCATACTATCCTGTGGTATTTTCATGGTTACCTGTGTCCTTGGATTGCCCTTCACATGGGTGAAAAAATGTTGCAATACTTGCAGACTATACAGAATCATCAAGTAATTCCTTCTTCTCAACACAAGACAATGTTGTGGGAATATCTATGCAATCATCTTGTGGAACATGAGTAATTGACATTTTAGTTGTCTTTTCAAGTACACAACCCTTCACCATAGGAGATTCAATGCAATCATGTGCATCCTCTTGGATATCCACACTATATCTAAAGGTAACATCATATTTATGAGCTTATGCACCATGAAAGTTATTGTCATACTTAGGTTCCAAGAAATATGAGGCACACTTGTCAAGTGGCATTTGTTCAGTCACATACTGATAGATATCTTTATTGATATCTACATCCCCACACCCTCCATGCAGTTGGGAATTTAGCAAGTGAGAAGTGACATCTTTATTAACAAAACTACCTACATCAACACCACTTTGATCTTTATACAGATCATCTACAACACATCCATTGATAATACTTGTCAGATACTCATTAGAGGTTTCCTCAAAAAGAGGATTGCTCCTACACCAATGGGGGTTGTCATTTGCACCCTCACTATCCAAATCATCTTCATCAAATAAAATATTTTTCTGCACATTAATTGGATGTACCTCATCATCTTTAAAATCAGGATTCCAACAATTTAGATTATTAGTGTACTCAAAATTAGTGTAGTCACTTGAAGGAACAAACAGAGATAATTTCAACATCCTCCTCATTAATTTTGTTTGCTATAATTGACCCATATTCAAAGAACTCTTCACTTGAGGAGAATTGCTTGCTACCTAGAAACGTACACATTCAAGGCTATTAACATACTTTATACTAGAAGCAAGGGATTCCATCTCCACTTCATATGGAGAATCATATTCAACTGTAGATTTCCCAAATTCGATCTCCTCATTTTGGTTTCTCATTTGTACCATATCACTGAGAACAAGTGTATTCCCTTCATTGACTGGTGCATGATGGCTACTAGTTGAATCAACTTGTGAGGTTTCACCTTGCACTTCTTGTGTTTGCTCGCAGCTTATGACATCCCAAGGAAGAGAATTAGGCACCACCTCCTTGTTTTCATATTTTGTATCTTCATCCTCTTCACTACTACATGAATTTTCTTCTAGGTGGCTAGAGAAATGACAACATTCAATAGTCAATTGTTCTAACTCAGATGCTTCTCTTGGATCTAACAATCCTAACCTTTGATCTTCTTCAATATGGCATCCATTACCCCTACTATGGGAAGCAAATAAGATCTTACGACCATGTTCAATGATTTCCACAACATTTATCCAATCTATTATTTGAATAAGGCCATGAGGCTTATGATCCTCATACCATTGGCTCCATCCTAATATGCATGCCTTACAAAAAAAATTGATGCACATTAGATCACTAGGCCTAAAATTCTTGGTATCTCCATCAAAACATCCAAGAATCTTGAATATAAGTCATATGGACACTCATTTTCATGTATCCTTATTTCATGTAACTTCCTAATAGAAAAAATTATGTCAAACCTTCCCGTACTTTGTTGATGTGAAGTTGATGCTTGCTCACATTCTACATTTCTTGGGAGTAAAGTGGATATGACATCTATGAGATCCCCTCCTTGACAAGCCCTTTTACCCTCTAATCTACTTGGTTCATAATTTTGAACATTGCTAGAATTACTACTAGCAATCACAAGTCCTCTCGTCATTGCATACCTCAAATTGTTCTCAATGTCAATAGAAATTTTCATGTGTTTGGTGCAGGGTTGTGGGCTCCTTGTCTCTCAATAAGAAGCTCATCTTCTTTTCAAATGCTCCTAGATATACAATCAAACATTATGAATCACTTGGCCTTATATCTTTTGGAATTTCCCTTATTGCCTTTGCAAATCGGAGGTTGAAAACAGGAACTAACTCCCTTTTGCTTATATGGATTTCCATAAAAAAATTCCTTACCACACTTGGATTCACCCTTTCACTGAATTGTTCAACAAAGCTTGTCATGAACTGATTCCATGAAGCTATGGAACCCACTGGAAAATATGAATACCAATCCCTAGCATCATCCTTCAATGATTGAACAAAAAGCTTCATGACATCATCTTCATGATTCACCTCATAATCTCCCATAACATCCATGAATGTTTGTAAATGTTTAGAGGTTGATTTTGAACTTTTCCCTATGAATTTGGAAAAATATTTCCTAACATTTTTAGGAATCAAATTAGGGAAACTGCTAATTCCATTAAAGACCAATGGAATATACCTTTCAATAATAAAACTCCTTTGAGGGCATGATACGGCTTCTTCACCCTGCATACCTTTATTGGATGCTCTATGGGGAAATCTTCTAAAAGGTCTAGGGCTCAAAAGAATAGCATACTTCTTGGATAATTACAAACTTTGCACATAAGAAGTATGAAAATAACTACTATTATCCCCTGTCTTAATGCAAATTCATCTAATATGGAATCACTTATGATTTGAAGTCTTGACCATTTCTCATAAAATTCTTTCAAACAGAGTAATATGCTTTCTAGATTTATGAGAATACCTAGAAATTTGTAGCATTTGTTATCATTTGTTCCTAGCTGCAAATTATACAACTCTAGAAATCTTCTCCATAATTGGACTAGTTCTTCAGATAGATTCGCCACCTCCTTGCATAGAGGAATCAACTTCAAGATCATGAAGTTCTTTTAAGGATAAATCTCATTCTAGGTCTTCTCCAACAGCAAAATCACACTCAAATCCTTTGATCTTCGCTGCAACTAAATCATTTCCAGGTCCAAGAACTTCTCAATTATCTGAAAAAATGTGCTTAGGCATACTAAATTCAAAATGGAAAATAATATGACTCTATGTAATGACTCTTAAGGCTTGATTCTTCAAGATCTGAATGAATTTATGACAAGGCAATTTGCAATCAAACATCTGAGTGCATCCCCAGTAGAGTCACCATTCTGTTGGTGTTTTCCAATGCACCTAAGGAATCTCTAAGAGATAGCCAATTCCTATGTTCAAGATCCCTAAAATGACTGGCCAACTAACAAGATTCAATCAAATATTGATATCTTCTACACTTTCGGCTCTATGGGGCCAAGGAGGGTGTTCCTATTGTGTTCATTTGAGAATATGCTTTATAGAATGTGCATCATCTTCACAAATCAATTTGATTGAAGGATAATTATGCAACAATTACTACAAGATTGGCTTATGTTTAAGTAAATGGCTCACCCATTCATCAAAACAAGGACATTATACATGATAATTGACACATACATGTGTTAAGATTAATGAATTTTACTATGAATTTGAATTTTAACTATGGGTCGGTCATTAGATAGCTATTTGATTAACCCTTTAGGTGAATCGTTAAGGAATAGACTAGTGCCTTGTTATATTGGGCGTTGGAGTCGCATACACAAGAACCAATAACACAGAAATGACTTTAAAATTTGAAGGAATGGACTACTCTCACAATAACTTTGCATCATGGAGCTCACTCTTTCTAAGACATAACTGCTTATCAAATCCCCTACAAATAATTGTAAATTTAAGACCCCATTTAAGCATTTTAATTGATTGCTTGAATCAAAGCAAAAATGGAGGCATACATTCAAACAAATGTTCAAAGAAGAATGAAAATATCATTAACGATTTCATTCCAAATTCACACAAGTTCACATAAGGAGAGAACATATATCAGAATTATAACTTTACTCATCTTTATCAGCAATATATGTAGAATAGTTTAAGACAATTTCACATGTGCTCCCAAAAATTCAAAACAAGCTATCTATTATATCCCTTCTTTTCTATTCCTAGTGTTCTACCCATATGCACCTGACTCAAAACCTAACCAGAATTTTCATCCCCTACAAATGAGCTTTTAATTCCCTTTTATAAGATAAGGGAGCAGAACAAGCCACCAACTCAAATGAAATTTAGATACAAAGTTTTTGTTTCATTCTTCATTTCGACTACATTTCACAAAATCCCAACATGACAATTCTGTTAGACACGGGGAAAAGCCAAAATCATCATAGTCACCGGGAAGAAGAAGCAAAGTACGACCAAAGTCTTTGTCCATCGCTAGGTGAGAAAAAGCACCAAAACCTGCAACACCACATTGGCACACTATCACCTTCCAACACCTCAAAATTATGCCACTCACGCAAGATGAGAAAATGACAACCCAGAAATCATTTAACAACACAAAAATTTATTTACCACCACCTTCATTTCACACACCAATAGACCATTTTCCATCAAAGCACACACCCCCGTATGCATGGCCACTTTGAGTAACAGCAAGGGTTGGGGAAGAGACTTTGACACCTTCCTCAACCTTGTTCTTTTCTACCACAACAATGTCTCTTCCACTTGGATTTTGAACCACCAGAGGAGGGATAGACAAAACTCCTACCTCAAATGACATAGCTCAGCCCATAGTCACCAAATATTGGTAGTAGTTGGAGTCAATCTCTGTCTCAGTTTCTGATGGATTGTCAGTAAGTTTGATAGGAGAATTTTGTCGACTGAATGAACCACAGCCATATCAAAGCTTTTGTCGAGTTCTATTGGCAGGCCTGATAGTTTCATCTCTTTTTATCTCTGTCTCCTTTGAGCTCCCAGCCTAGTTCTGTAGTTTGTTGCTACATCTAACCATCATTGGTGAAGGTTCTCTCTCCTTGGTATCCTCATGAATGCTCTGTTCATGTCTTGGATCTTCACTATGAAGCTTTTGAGATTGAAAGCCTAGAAGACCTTCACACTAGAATTGATGTGGAGCCAGACCTACTCATTTTTCAATCACAAGCACACTCTTGATCTTTTCTCTTTGCAACAATTTGAGGACTTAGCTACTTAGTTGCTATGACAAGAATAGAAAATCATTCACTTCTATTTATTGAGCGAGATGATGCTATCGATTTATGATACTGAATGAAAAAAGGCACATGCATGAAGTGGTAAATTTTCTACCATGCATATTATCACCATTTCGTTTGCAAGTGCATGAAAATATGCAAATTTCACTTCATGATTTCTTGCAATTAAATATTCGCACGTACGGAGATCAATTTTATCCTTCCTATAGAAATATGGCCATTAATGCATGATGGTTACAGATTAAAATGGCTATCATGTACCATTTATTGGCTTTGAATACAGGCCATTGATCTTTTGCCTAGATGGAAAATCAAGTGGTTGGCATTAGGTTGACCATCTTTGAATTCTAGCGTTGCTTCACTGATGTGTTCTTGGCCAATGATGTTCATCCATCTCAGATGATAGTCTCTATGTTAGCGGGCTCCACCCTTTTCACAAACTGAATAGATCAAGATAGGTGTCGAGATCTCGCTGATCTCGCTAGTCTTAATTGAGGTTTACTTTCTCTCAGCAAGCCAGCAAGGAACGGTGAAAATCATTCCCTAGATTTGATCTCCATCATTTGTTGAAGGTGTCAGACCATGGGCTTGGTAGTGGGGAGTGGGTCCCATGATCGTACAAGGACATGCATCCTTATTTCACTAGCCTCACTACTTTTAACCCAACACTTAAACCACCCGCGAGCTGGTAGGGTATGAGTAAGATCTCATCCTGGATCCTCAAATCTCGAAACCTACACTCCATACAATGTTAGCATTTAATAGAAAGGACTCAGTTATGTTGAAAGTGACATGACATTTGAGGGTGAATGAATTTAGTTTAAGTCACTGGGATAATTTAAGACCCAACCTAGGGAAAAGGCTAAAGTCGATGGAATAATTGATGACTCGTGCTTCGAGCTAGAGGGGCTAGTAAACTGACGTGCAAATATGGATTAAAAGGTGACTTAAGAAATCAGTGACTGATGGAGGAGGTCAACTTGCAATTATAACATTTCCATACCTTTACAATTAAAACCCTACTCATTCATGGGGACAAGGGTTTAAAATGGAGACTAAGCCCATGGGGAAATGAGGAAATTCTGCAGAATTTTAAAAGCTCCATCAACCTGTTAATACCTCATCATGAGCTGACATCAAGTGATTTTGAATAAAAACCTAAAATGAAATTTTAAATATTTTGAATTTGGAGCCAAGGGGGACTCATTCACCACCCATGGCGAATGGGTCCCACCTAGGACCTGAAAATGGGTGTCAGGAATTATCTTGCATTTAATGTTGTTTGTTGGGTTTACATTAAAAAAATAATTAATTAAAGCTTATAAGGTCATAAAGGGGTCAAATAAAGCATAAGAAAGGTGTAAATAGTGAAGTTATGCCTAGAAAAGCATGAAATCTTGTTACAATACTTTACAACACTTCAAAATAGGACTTGCTTAGTTATGAAAAGGTGATTTTTAGGTGAATTGTAATGAATAGAGTCTAGAAGAGTGTAGAAATGTTTTACAATACTTCACAACACCTTCACAAGATGTCATTATTTGAATTTTAATACCTAAATATGCATGTTCAAGCCACAAAATCAAAGCAAAATAGAGCAAACATCATAAAGCAAGGCCTAAAAGACCATGAAAATGACAAGGGTCCATTTTTCTAAGGTGCAAAAACAAAATCTCGCAATACACAGTCTTGTGTAGGTATGAAAACTATTACTAAGCAAGATGTATCTTTATCAGAAACTACAAGAGCACCTTCTACCATAGATCAAGTAGGTATCTTGTCGAGACTCTTCCAAGATCACTTGATATCCCTTCCTCCCAGAACTCAAAAGAAATGTTAGTACAAGAATTCATTTTGTGTCTATCCCAGAGTTCATGGTCATTCCACTAATGAATGTAAGGCCCTCCATAGTAAAATAAAAAAATTTAAGGATTTCAGTGTTCTTCCTTCTGTGGGGGCACCTCACCCCTCTAGTTGATATTGATTTTCACTCTACCTTACATATTATCAACCATTTCAGCTCACCCTTGTCATGCACTAAGTGGGGGAAAGAGGTTATGTAGCTTTGTCCTCATATGTCACTTTTCATTGCCTCCTTTGGCTAGTCGTTAACCTTTCATGAACATATAAGAGAAAGCTTGGGATGTGGACGGCATGCCTTAAGTTGGCTCACACGTGACATACTACATTTTTCATGGCATAGCTTCTCTGACACATATGACTTGGCATAGGGATTTCTGAGTAAGCTCACATGTCTTCTTCTTCTACTTTAAAGCAATTGCTCACAGTAATGGTGTTAGCAACCACTTTAAAGTGAGAGAATACATTGACACTCACATTCATTGTGTGATTTTATTTTTCTTGTGATTTCCTCTCTTAGAAACATTAGGTACAATGTTGCCCAAGATGAGACGTTGCACTTGTCCTCTCTTGAAAACAAGATGAGACCATTTTGCACTTTTCCTCTCCTAGAGACATTAAACACAATGTTTCCTAAAGATGAGACCTTGCACGAACTAAGCAAAATCCCTTTGAACATTTATTACACTGTCTTTCATTGAAAATTTCTATGAGTGTCAAGCATACCAAGTTTTTCTTACCTCATATAGTTTGAAGACCATTTTTGTGTGGCAACTTATTAAAGTTATTAGGAGGTATAACTTTGGTATGGTTAAGCGGGAAGCCCATTCTGAGGCATGACTTTCCCCATAGCCACTTGTGTGTTTGTGAGTGCATACCATCCATGAGTGTATGTTTCTCACCTTTTGGGCTTTCTCACTTGGCAGACAACCATGAGTTTTGTCACCCTAGAGTGATTATGCATTTTTATTTTTGGACAAACAACCTAGATTTGATCCACAATGTGTTGGACAAACGATCAAAGCTTGATCCACCTTTTTATTTTCCTTCTAATTATTGTCATTGCATGATAGCATGTCTTGTTTTTTTGCACCTTATGTGTGTCCTTTTGCACTTATGTCAGCTTGAATTAGGATCTTGGATCCTAGGGGCTTAGTTGTCTCCTTCATCTTTGTTATCCTAAACCATCCACATTGGTACGATTGGACCTCTCTTAAATGTCTAATTTAGTGTGAGTTTGAAGCAAGTTCATCTTCTCACTAAAGTGGGGGCTAAATGTACCATAGAAAAAAGTATTTCTTGCTTCATTCAAGAAGAATTGATGATAGATTAGACTTAATAAGGCCTTGATTTATTGTTATGAGGTGTTTTACACATCCACACTAGGTCTTGGACCCTTGTAAACTAAATAAAATGCATTTATCGATGTCTTGTAAAGGTGTTGTAAAGTGTTGTAAAATAATTTCACACTTTTCTAGACTAATGGACCTATTTTCCCCTTAATTCAACATTGTAAAATATATTTAAATGCATTATCACATCAATCTAGAAGGCTTGTAAATTAAACTTAATGTTAGTCTAGCGTTGTAATGTGTCTTACACATTCACATTGGATGTTGTGCCTTTCTAGGCTGTGTGGACCTCATTTTAATGATGCAAAGTGTATTTAATAACACTTTCACATTGAATTTTGTGTCCCAAGCCATAATTACTCTTTACATCATCACTAATAGGCCCCTATTACCCCATATTGTGCATCTTGAGGCTTGATTTGATCAAATAACTAACTAAGTCATCATATAAAATTGATTTTCTTATCTCCTAACATTCCAACTAGAAAAATGGCCCCTATGGGACCCATTCACCATTAGGGGTGAATTAGTCCCATCTTGGTGGGACCCATTCACCCTTGATGGTGAATGAGTCCCATTTGAGCCATTTTCAGGGTTTAAGCGGGAAAAATTGGAATTTAAGTTTATTATTCTTTCATGTCAGCCTTAGGGATCCAATTAATGGGAAAGTAAGGTGAATTAAACCTATAAATATAAGTCTCTAAACCATAATTCATAACACATTCATCTTATTCATCATCTATCTTCTTCCTCAAGTCAAGAAAGTTAAGGTTTTATCATTCCAAGTCATTGAGATAGTATTTTCAGACATTCAATGGTAGATTCTCCATCCATTGCTATAGCAAATCAAGATCAATCATCAAGGAAATGTTTTTATTCCATTGTTGCATGTTTCAATACTTTGTTTCATTATTTTGGTTTAATTACCTAAAAGGGGTTTGACCAAGGAAAACACCCTGCCCTAACAATCAACAAGTTTTCCCTCTTTACATGTGATTTGCAGGTTTTGTATGTAGATTTAGAAAAAGAAAAAAGGTGGAAAAGTCTTAATAAAATTTTCAAAGCTATTCAAGGTGGTCAAATCCCTAAACGAAGTTTGGAGAACACTTACAGGTCAAATTCTGCAGTTTTGGATCTAACAACCTATCAAGAACAGAAAGTCAGATTGAAGGCTATAGTTTCCAACCCTGAATTTTTAGAAATTCAGAGGTGGAATAATTTTCCATTAGTGATGAATTAGTCCCACTGCTAATCCTGGAAAAGGGCTTTTATAGATCTAAATACATATACTTATCCAGAAACCTGTTTTGGCAGACTTTGTCAAAAATAGGACTAATTCACCCAGAATGGTGAATTAGTCCCAGTGGAATTTTTTGATGTATTCTACAACATTCCAAACCTCCATCCCATCACTTTCCAACCTTCAGGTGCACATCGTTCAATTTCACTAAGTTTTGTTTCAGTTTGTTTATGTTCCTAGTTCATTTTTGCATATCACAATGTGTTTTCAAACAAGTAACATTTCTTCAGTTTTGCATTAGTAACTCATTTAATTTTTTAGTTTATTGTACCTAGATCATTACATTGGCATACTTAATCTATATTATATCTACTCTTGCATTAGTTTTGAGTGTGGCAATTTCCCATTTTGGCCCTTCTTTCTCCTTTTAAGTGAAAAACCCTACAAGTGCTAGAAAGGATTAGGGTGCCGAAATATTTGTTACAACTACATCTCAATGAACTCTACCAATATTAGAAATATATCTAGAAAGAACTCCCACTACTTGGGAAATTTCTAGTCTAGGACAAACCATAACATATATCAAACTTCCAACTGCACTCTAGTAAGACACTTTGCTCATGTCTTCTAGATCTCTGATGGAGATGTTGGATAATCTAAAATAGATAAATTTGTTCCAATAGAAAGGGGAACATACAATGGTCTACAATCCTGTGTTTTGTATGTTTTGCACACACGCCCCGCCATAGGCAGGGACCCCCTTTTTTTGCTCCCGACAGGCTGCTTTGCTCCTGTCTTGTTTTGTGTGCCCCATTTCTAAGCCCAATTGGTCATGTTCCTTCAAACGATCAAACCCCCTACCAAAATTCACCTACTTGGGGTATTCAAATATGCAGAGAAATGAAGTCCATCGTCCCCTTTTCTGCCTTTTGTCTTGTTTTTGTTGTTTTGGAAACATCTACAGACCCCCTGTCGCTCCCATTTCCTCAATTTTGACTTTGGGGGAAACCTTTTTTGGATCAGGGATGTGTTTGAAGTACGTAAATGAACTGCCAAGGTTTCTTCAACGTTTCATTAAGTTTCGATGGTTTCAAAACTTTTCCTCCAGAATTCCCTTCCTCCTTGGCTATTTTAGAAACATCCACGGACCCCCGTCGCTCCCATTTCCTCAATTTTGACTTTGGGGGCAACCTTTTTTGGATTCGAGATGTGTTTGAAGTGTGTAAATGAACTACCAAGGTTTTTTCAAATTTTGGTTAAGTTTCGATGGTTTTGAAACTTTCCCTCCGGAATTCCCTTCCTCCTTGGCTATTTGGAAACATCTGCGGACCCCCGTCGCTCCCATTTCCTCAATTTTGACTTTGGGGGCAACCTTTTTTGGATCTGGGATGTGTTTGATGTGTGTACATGAACTGCCAAGGTTTTGTCAAAGTTTGGTTAAGTTTTGGTGGTTTCAGAGCTTTGTCCCCCTGTTGCTTTTTGGAACATCCGACGGCCACCTCCTCCCGACCTCGAAGCTTGGCCCCTCTATGGCCGCTGTCAGGGCTATTTTGGAACATCCAGCAGCCACCTCCCTTCTAGCCTCTAAAGCTCAGCCCCTTCGTGGCTGTTTCTAGGGCTCCGCTTCTCCGTGGCCATTTTGGAACATCCGACGGCCACCTCCCTTCTGGCCTCTGGAGCCCGACCCCTCCATGGCTGTTTCTGGGGCTCTGCCTCTCCATGGCAATTTTGGAACATCTAGTGGCCACCTCCCTTATGGCCTCCGAAGCCTGACCCTTTGTGGCCATTTCTGGGGCTCTACCTCTCCGTGGCCATTTTGAACATCTGGCAGCCACCTCCCTTCCAACCTCCGAAGCTCGGCCCCTCCATGGCCGTTTCTGGGGCTCCACCTCTCTGTGGCCATTTTTGAACATCTGGGAGCCTCCCTTCTTCTTGGCTGTTTTGAACATCCAGGAGCTTGCCTCCTTCCCGATTGTTTTGAACATCTAAGAACCTTCTTCCTTCTCGATTGTTTTGGAAACATCTAGGAACCTTCTTTCTTCCTGACTGTTTTGGTTTCCATCCATTGTTTTCCTCCTGGCTTTCTTCCACCGTCTTTCCGCCCTCTAGCACTCGCACCCTTGAAGCATGCATTAATTTTTACAGCCCAAATGAGCTCCAAATATGAATATCAGAATCTTTTGATGATGCATGGATAAATCTAGCAACGAATTTGTAGGTTTGACTGACATTTTCCTTAACTCATGTATAAATGCACTTACGACACTTCATGTTTGCAGGAGTCAAGAAGCCTTTCGTAGGTCTATCGAAAGGCCCATTGAGGGAGTTGTCCTACCTTTTTCTAGATGATGATGATTTCTAAGGAGCTTTATGCCCGAATCAGGGGCCACCAATCCATTGATGCAAGTCATTGACCAACCTGTTTGATCCAATCAAAAATGTTGCAAGTCCACCAGATGGAGGGAAGCCTTCAAATGGTCTCTGCTATAGCAAAAAGGGAAATCAGCTACAAGACAAATCTACTACAGCACCTGAGCACTAGATGACAAAACAGGGAAAAGACAAGGAATGTATTTGAAAATTGCTAGATAATGAGGGGTAGGTGAAACCCTAATGTAATCAAATTTGGACCATTCATTGGAAATTGATCCTAGCCATTCATTTGGGCTTTGGAAAACTATAAATAGGGGCTTTCCCCTCATTTGTAAGGGTTGAAGAGCTATTGTAAAGACATTCTACAGCAATAGAGAGTAACATTACATGATTTATGGGTGTTCCTTTTGAATTTTCTCTTTATGTATGCATGGTTCAACTTCCCTAGTAGTTTAGGTGTTAGTTTCTTGAATGGGAGTGGTGATGGTGTTTGTTGTTTTAGTATTTGATGAAATTCCAGCTCATGCTTTTTGTGGTTCATTGATGATGAATCACTTTGCAAAGCTAGTCTGAGCCTTTTTCCTTTATTGTTACAACTTAGTTCGATTGCATGTACATGATGTGTGTATGTGATGTGAAAATCTACAGTCCTTAGAAGATTGCACTGGTTTTGCGTAGCTGTAGGTTTCTCTTGGTCAAGCAAAACTCAGTTTAGGAAGTCTATCTACTTTAGCAGCCACCATTGTTACTGTTCATTCATAGCTTAGGATTAGAATAGCTTTCTTAACCCTTCTCCTTTTGTTGTTTATTTTAATCCTTGGTTAGAGTAGGACCCAAAGCATCACCATGAAGCTAAATGAGACGAACTTGATGAGTTTCAACTTGCTGTTTTGAGTGGACAGCCACTGTTCATTCACTTCTAGCACTTTAAAACTGCATTTGCAAACCCAACTTCCCATGCTTTGTAACTCATCCGTAAGACCGCCTTTTGATTCTAGAAAATCACATCAAACAATTGAGATATTCCAAGCACTGTCAAGACCTGACATTAGAGACCTTGGGATAGTGTTCTGCATTCTGATTGTGGAAGATTGTCTTTCAAGAGAGGTAGTGTACCTACACAATACCTGTGTTGAAAAGTGCATAAAAAACATGTCAACATCCTGCATGTTAAATCTCTATAAAATTGAATTGACATACTTACTATGTCCAAGCTATAGCTTTTTGTTCACTCTATCTCTTTTAATTTCCATTCCAAGAATGTGTCTAGCTACACCAAGGGCTTTCATTTCAAATTTAGCAACAAGTTGAGATTTCAATTTTTAATTCATACCTTTCCATTTTATAATAAATAGGAAATTATCACCATTAGTTTTATAATTTAAACATAATGATTTGATTTAGAATGCTCAAATACCAAACTCAACACATATGTATCAATTTTTTGGTACCAAATCCTAAGACTCTATTTTAGGCCATACAAATATTTTTTCACTTTGAAAACCAAATTACTTTTACCTTTCACCATGTAGTTCTCTAGCTGTGTAATATAAATATCCTCCTCCAAGTTACCATGAAGGAAAGTGGTTTTCACATCCATTTTCTCAACCTCTAGATCATAAACAGTAGCAGTAGAAAGAAAAAATCTAATGGATGTCATTTTTGCAATAGGAGAAAATATATCACCATAATCAACACCCTCAACATGAGAGTAACCCTTCTCAACCAACCTTGCTTTGTACTCCTAAATACCTCCATCTGAACCAATATTTTTCTTGAACACCCATTTGCAACCAATAGCTTTTCATCCTTTAGGCAATGGTACAAGATCCCATGTATCATTTTTTTCAAATATTCCATTTCTTTATCCATAGCAATCTTCTAAGGTTTTGTATCATTCATACCTATTGATCATCAAAGCTTGTGCCTCTCCGACAGTTTTATGGGAAATTCAACGAGTGGGGGACAAATTGCATCTCACTAAATACCTCCGATATTTTTATAGAAAGTTGGATCTTCTTTAGGGTTTTGAGATAAGGGGAGAAGGAAATGTAAACATAAAACATAAAAGGCGATGTGCCAAATGTTTTACAACATTTCAAACCCAAATCATTCCTATGATTGATATAATTAGACACAGAATGCTACAACCCTTCATTGTTGGAAAGAGAATGAACATCAAAGGCTAACTTCAAGCACATTGAAAACTTTCAAATCCTTTCGCAGGCAATGCTCATTAAGTCTGATCAAACATAAAGATTTCTTATAAGTAACAGAAAAATATCTCAGAAATCACATAAACTCTTCCTCCTAATATAGTATAGCATGACAAAACAAAAAAATTCAAAAAAAAAGAGAAGTCCAATGACATAATCCAATTTTCTTAAGCTACTACTCTACCATATGAGCATACAACATGGAAATAATCTACTTAAACTATCCAAATTTAGCTTGCAAGACACAATGTTTCATTCAAAATTATAATATGAAGAAAGAAAGCTTGAAAAAGGCCATACATGAATAGTATCAACAATATATCTTCTATAGTTTGTGCTTTTAAATATCAAATGAACTTTGAAATAGAGGTCAAATTCCAATCTGACAATAGTTTAAACCTTAATAGATATAACATGCCAAAGAAAAGTAGTTCTACAACTTTTCTTCTGAAAAATAATTATAAAACCCTAAGAAAACTAAAGAAACTTTTATTTTTAACAAATAAACTATAACTTGGAATCCAACCCCTCGTTGTGTCATTGTCATCCTTATATAGCTGCAAAAAAGGAAACACACCACCTCAATGCAAAAATTGATACTGCCAGGTGTTGGAAACAAGCTACACTAAGAGAGGGGTGAATCAGTGTTTTGCAAAAATTGACTTTATTATTTTGATTATTAACCCACTCAAAATATTCAACCAGGAGAAATATGTAGAAATAGAAAGCAAATAACCACAAAACCATAACACAAGGACTTTTATGTGGAAACCCTATTAGGGGAAAAACCACGGGGGATGGCCAATCCATAATATAATCTGAGTATACTCAAAAAATTTATAATATGGGAATGCACTTGCATTTAGGCACACTACCTAGAGCTCACTACTCAAAATAGGAAGGCACAATGCCTTACAAAGATTTGGATTAGATCCAAAAGAATGAACTGAAGGAATAGAATCTACAAATTCTTGATTATAGTTCTAGTTAGACTTAGATGTCAATCTTCTATCCCTCTGACTGATATTGAACTTCTACTCTGCTCCGCTCTGACTTGCTTCACAAAATCTTTATGCACAAGTGAAATATGCATAAAATTTCTCTAACATTCTTTTGATATTTTCAATACACTTCGACACACCATGCACACACACCAAAATGATATAAGAGATCATACATATATATCTATGACTAGCAATTTAATTGCAACATGTCAGCTCCAAATAAAACTTGAAAATATTAGCAACTATCGGCTTAAATCATAAGAGTTATGCAATGCACATCCACAACAGTCATCCACAACTTAGCTTGGACCCAAAACATAATGACCAAACACAAAAATATTTGAATAAACATTCCTTGAATATCTGCAACATATTTTATCAACTAAGTTGGCCCCAAAATACTAATACGAGGCACTAATATTTTTGGACAACACATTAGATGTATTGATAGACCTCCCATGAGATCCAAAACCCAAAATAACAATTGGAAATCTGTAAGTGAATTGATGATCACCAAACTATCAGATGCTCTATTCTTCCTGACTGTCTTCATTTTGACTGTCAATATAAGAAAATGATGTTATGCAAATTTGTCACCAACTAGGGTTGGCATCAATGAAAACACCAAAAATCATTCACAGTGTCTCTTTCCAACAATCTCCCCCTTTGGCATTGATGGCAATACTTATTGAAAAATGACTAAGTGTCGGATCAAAACCAACATGAGTTATACTGCCACTTCAAAACTCCAAAAATAAACTTCAATCTTGGGAAAACAACTCCCCCTATGATGACTATACATTTTTCACTGACTTCTCCCCCTTTGAAATCAATGGAAAAAATTGGGGAAACCAAAATAAAATTCCAAAAATGTACAGGCATGAACTTGTAACTTACAAAGCCGATAAGGGCGTGGTTCGGTGGTCAAGTCGCTTGGTTGTAGTGACGGCCACCAGGGTTCAAACCCTCGCTGGGCCAAAGTGCTCGCAGGCCTTGTGCCTTCGCTGGGCTTTTGTGCTCGCGGGTTTGGTTGTTTCTTGTGGTTTGTTGTATCCGGTTCATAGCTCCGGTCAAAAAAAGCGTTTACCCCTAATAATATGGGTGCATTGCACCTTTAAAAAAAAAAAAAAAAACTTGTAACTTACAAAAGTTTGAAAATATCTACAAAATTTTGCTTCAACACTCTTAAATTATCATCACAAACCTTTTTGATACTTTCCAAAACTGTTATGTGACCACACATTAAATAGGATTGAGCCTCTACAATTTCAAGATTCTGTGGGTCACTAACTGCTATAGCAGCTTTCACTTCCTTCAAAGCACTCACCATTATCTCAATCTTCAGAAAAATTTGTCCCCTGAGTTCACATACTCTCCCAACAATTATTTCATTTTCATTCTTTAAACATCTTATTTTTTCAAGTAGGGTTGTTACTTGACCTTCTTGTTGAACCACATCACCAGCTAAAGGATCAAAAGTAGCAGAAATGGTAGCTAATTGATTTTCTAGATCCTTCACCTTTTCTCATTACCTTCAGTAAACTTGGATAGGGCTAAACAAGACTTATAGGCTTTTCCAGCTTCAGATATAGAACCTTGAGTGTTCTTCATGCAAGTAGCTAACAAAATCTTATCCTTTGCAATCACTGCCTTCAACTGACTAAGTCTTTTTCTATTAAACTCCTTTTGTACTTTATCCTCAATAGATTTCTCAAGAGACTCAAATTGAACACTTACAAGTTTTATGAGCTTCTTTAGCTCACCGAAAGAGGAACCTGATGGATCCATGACATGAGTAGGCATTAATTTTTGTAGTACTCTAGATGCAAGATTTAGCAATTCACTATCCTCTATGTGAAACTTCAGAATCTTCTCACTGGCCTTAGCTTGAGCAATTGATGCAACCTTCATCATTTAAATTGGGGAAATATTTGATAGATTAATTGAACTTTCATCCAATTCAGGATCAAGATCTTCCTGTTGCTCCATAAAGATCTCTTCACTGCCTTGGTAGTGTCTCTTGCCTCCACTCTAATTTCCTAAACTTTTTCTTCTTTAGCCTTGGGTTCTTTAGAGATTTTTTTTGGATTTCTTTTAGGCACTTCAACCTCTTCATTTTGCACCTCCTTCTCCTTAGCTAATATCACCTTAGGAACTTCAGTTTCCATAATTGTCTCTATATTTTCCATATTAGGAGAAATCAGAATATTCCCAACTTCTAGAGGATCATATACATTCATTTCCTCCTCATTCACATTCTCTTATTCATTTACATTTACCTCCTCATTCATTGCCTCATTTTCCAAAACATTTTCAGTATGCATTTCCTCAATGTTAATCTTATTCTTTGACATTTAAACTCTTCCAAAATTTCCTTTGTTTCACCAACAACAACATCAATTTCACCAATCATGAGTTTATTCACCCTTGTCTTGCTCTTAAATTCCTTTTTATCTTTTTCAAGGAGTGAATTCATCTCTTCAATTGACATTTTTGGACACAAATCTATAAGAACTATCTTCTTTAGATTCTCTTCTTTTGTTCTAGCACTTAACCTTCTTAGCTCCAAAATATCATACAGATTCTTGGGTAAGCTAGACATAATCTCAACAAGAACTTTATTAAAAAAATTCATATGTTTTATTACAGCTTCTTCTAGAATTCTTTTACCAGATTCATCAAATGTTTCATACAATTCATAGATGGGCTTGAGATTACCGTCATTGACAACTGCATTCACAACTTCATCAATTGACATACCAAGTTTATCAACTTTAGCCTTCCTTTTCTTTTCTTCTTTGCTGAAAGATTTTCTTTTGTTTAACTCGACAACGTGAGTTCTGGTAGCTCTTACTTCTTTCAAAACTTCTTCTGATTTTGTTGTAAGGAAAATTAAATGTGGAAAAAAATTCTCCTAACGTCAATACCTTAGGAAAGAATGCAGATACACTTTAAAATTTACAATTATAGTCAAGTTAAGATGCACTATGAAACAGATTACAGAAACAGAGTTTTGATAATCACACAAGAACACCAGTTATACGTGAATGCTGCTATATAATGACACCGTGTTATACCGATGACTTACACTTGAGCCTCCATCAGTGAGACATTTCAATGTCACTGGGACATCTTATCAAAACCATTGTGTTATCCCGAAGACCACCGTTCGCCATGAGTCTCATCGAGAACAGACTTCAACATTAGCGAGACATTAACACTTCGCCTAGACTTCATAATGAGAACCCTTAGCTATCCCAAAGACCATAAAACAAAACATCCTATTGGTGAGACATTATCTTTCGCTAAGACTTCTCATCGAGTTGTCATAGGTTATCTCGAAGCCCATGGTCACCGAGAGTCTCCCTAATAACGATTGAATGGCCTATCGGCCAGAGGTCTCCAAAGCACTATGAGGTCATAACGAACACACTATGTCACAAGGATAGACTCCACAGTGTAACCTTTCAACAAGACTTCTGCAAGGTCATAATGACCTGTTCAAAATAGAATAATACAAACTGCTTGTCGGCCAGACATTGAAGCTGTCACACCGACTTGGCTCTAATGGAGGTTTCAGCCTGTATTGTTTGAGGCACATATTTCCAAAAATCTCCCACTTGATGAAGATCATACATGCACCTCCAGAGCACAAAAAATACTTACTAAAAAACATGGGCACTAAGGCCCATTGAACTAGCACACCACCTGAACTTGTTTGTGCTCACTGGCTTCGTCAATGCATATGCAACATTCTCCAAAGTATCAACCTTTTCCAAACTGACCTTTCCATCCTCAACCATATCTCGTATAAAGTGGTACTGTACATCAATATGTTTCATTTTGGCATGGAAAGTTGGGTTCTTTTCTAGACAAATGGCACTCTGAGTGTCACATAAAATTGTTATTTCCCCTACATCAAAACCAATGTTAGAACACAAATGTTTCAATATACATCTTCTTTACAAGCATGAGTAGCTGCCATGTATTTAGCCTCCGTAGTGGACAAAGAGACTACAGCCTGCCACTTGCTCATCCAACTCACTGCACCACCATTCATCATGAAAATGTATCCACTGGTGGATCTCCTGCTCTTAATGTCCCCTGCCCAATCAGAATCTACATATCCACGAATGCTGAGAGTGCTCTGTGATTCAATCAAATTCCCATGGTAACACAAAGCAAAATCTGAAGTTCCCTTCAAATATCTAAACACTCTCTTCACAGCATCCCAATGGGTTCTTCCTGGATTAGCCATAAATCGACTAAGTACTCCCACTGCTTGGGCAATGTCTGGCCTTGTACAGACCATTGCATACATAAGACTGCCTACAGCACTAGCATAGGGCACACTAGTCATGTCCTCCATCTCAGTAGGAGATTTTGGATAGTCCTCAACAGATAGCTTCGTTCCCTGCATGACTGGAACAACTAACTGCTTGCAATCATTCATGCAAAATCTCTCTAGAATTGTCCTTATTTACTTACTTTGACTGAGCCAAAGCTTTCTATTTTTCCTATCCCTAGTTATCTCCATCCCCAAAATATGCCTTGTTGCACCAAGATCCTTCATTTCGAACTTAGCAGACAACTAAGACTTAAGATCATAAATCATTAGCTTACTATTGCCTATGAACAACATATCATCAACATAGAGAGCAATAACTAATACTTGATCACTTTCAGCTTTATAATATACACAGTGATCACATTTTGATCTCACAAAGCCTAAAGATAATACATAAGTATCAAATTTTTGGTACCACATTCTAGGTGACTGCTTTAACCCATACAGAGACTTCTTTAATTTGCATACCAGTTTTTCTTTACCTTTCTCAACAAAGTGCTCAGGCTAGGACATATAGATTTCTTTCAAGATCACCATGAAGAAATGTTGTCTTCACATCCATCTATTCAACCTCTAAGTCATACACTATTGCAAGTGATAATAGAAATCTAATGGACATCAGCTTTGCTACAAGAGAAAAGATTTCCCCATAATCAATTCCCTCTACCTGGGAATAACCCTTTGCAACCAGTCTTACCTTGTACTTTTCTACACTGCCATCCAGACCAATCTTTTTCTTAAATACCCATTTGCAGCCAATAGCTTTTCTGCCTTTAGGCAAGGGCACCAAACTCCAAGTTTCATTTTTCTCTAATGATGCCATCTCTTCTTCCATGGCTTCTAACCAAGAGTCTGAATCAGACATTTTAAATGCCTCTTTCACAGTCCTAGGCTCATCAGTACTAGAAATCAAAGCATAGGCACAACTAGAATCAATCAATGAGAACCCATACCTATCTGGTTGTTTTCTTTCTTGAGTTGACCTCCTCACTGGCTGAGGTTGAGGTTCTTCTTCTTCAGAACTTTCATAACTGCTTGAGCTCTCCTCAGTTTCAGGTACATTTTGAATCTTCAATTCCTCTTTCTCTGGTGTAGGAGGAATTGCTACTACATCCTTACTTTTTTCTGACTTTGTCTCTAACTGCATATCCAAAGTGGAAGGTTTCAACTCATGAAAGATTACACCCTTGCTATATACAACCTTCTATATAATAAGATTCCAAAGCTTGTATCCTTTAATGTTAGCACATAGCCAATAAAGATACACTTGAAAGCCTTGTTCTCCAACTTAGATATTTTTACATCTGGCACATGTGCATATGCCTCATAGTCAAAGACTTGAATATGTCTAAGAGAGGGCTTCTTACTAGACCATGCTTCCAAAGGTGTCTTCTCAACAAGAGCAGAGTTTGGAGACCGATTAATTAACATGTTGTAGCAGTAGCTTCAGCCCAGAACTTCTCTTCCAAACCAGCACTGCTAAGCATACTTCGTGCTCTCTCCATCACTGTCCTATTGAACCTTTCTGCAACTCCATTCTACTATGGAGTATAAGGTGTAGTCTTGTGTCTTTTGATCCCATGGTCTTTACAGTATCTTTCAAATTCATCATAACAAAATTCACCGCCATTATCAGTCCTTAAGCATTTTATTGTTTTACCAGTCTGATTTTCAACAAGATTTTTAAACTCCTTAAATCAACTGAACACTTCTAATTTACTTTTCAAAAAATATACAAATGCTCTCCTTGAATAATCATCAATGAACGACACATAGTATCTTGATTTAGACAATGAAGGAACATTCACTGGACCAAACACATCTAAATGAATATAATCTAACAAACCAGAAGATTTATAAGGACTGTCATAAAATGAAACACGGTGCTGCTTTCCATACATATAGTGTTCACAGAATTCAAATTCAAAATTACAATCTTCAAGCCCCTCAACCAGGTTTTTGTTCTTCAAGGTTTTTAAACCTTTTTCTCCTATGTGGCCTAACCTATGATGCCAAAGCATAGTCTTCTTTGTAGGAAGTTTTACTTCCGTAGAGTTTACATAATTAGGGATATTTCCCTCTTTACCTCCATGAGCAGCTTTCAGTGACTTCAAAGAGACACTATTACATTGAACAACTTGTGCATCCAACTTGTACAGGGTACCAATTCGAGCACCTCTAGCCAACACCATTGAACCTCTAGTCATCTTGCAGTCACTTCTCAAGAACAAGACTCGTACTCTGATGTCATTAAGCTTACTGACAGAAAGTAGATTCTGAGCTAGACCTGGTATGTGCATAACATCATTGATCCCCTTTATTTTGCCATCAGGGAATTGGATTCTAACTCTTCCACGGCCAAAAATTTCCAAAGTTGAATCACTCACCATGTACACCTTTCCACCATCGTATTCTTCATACTTTGTGAACCATTCTCTATGAGATGTCATGTGGAATGATGCTCCAGAATCAATCATCCAAACATCATTTGATGCCTGAGTAGCCAAGGCTACAATAAAGGTGTCTACATCACTATGAGAAGAACCATTATCAGAAGAGCCCTTCTTCTTTTTCTCCTCTTTACAATCCTTTCGGACATGACCAGGTTGCCCACAGTTCTAGCACTTCACCTTGGACTTCTTTCTAGGGGACTTTGATCTCCCCTCTAATTTTGATTTGGACTTTTTGTCCTTCTTCTTTCCTTTCTCCTTTGACCTTCCTCTGACAGCAAGAGCCTCCTTCGCCATCTCAAAATACTTCCTTCTCATTTCTTCTGATAGCAAAGAACCAACAACATCTTCCATCTTGAAACTGGATGTTGTACTCCCAATAGCCATCACCAGATAATCCCAAGAGTTTGGAAAAGAACACAATAGAAGCATACAACGATCTTCTTCTTCAATCTTTACACCAATAGATGTTAATTGTGTGAGTAGCATGTTAAATGCATTCAAATGATCAACTACAGACCCTCCTTCCTACATTCTCAAAGAGTAGAGCTTCTTCCTCAGGAACAACTTATTCACCAAAGATTTCCCCTGATAAATAGATGCCAATCTCTTCCACAAGGAAGAGGCAGTCTTCTCTTCATGCACATTGAGAAGAACTAAGTCTGCCAAATAGAGCCTTATTAGCCCCTTAGATTTTCTATCTGTAAGGTCCCATTCTTCTTGCTTCATTCCTGTAGGTTTAATTCCAGACACAACAATCCAAAGATCTCAATCTACTAAGAGATCCTCCATCTTGAGTTTCCACAACTCAAAGTTACTTCCATTGAATTTCTCTATTTCAATCTTCCCAAATGAACTAGACATCTTAATTTGTAATTAGAAATAACAATCTCTACAAGACTCCCACTGAACAGAATTGACACAAAAAACCCAATGTACCCCCAAGGATAACACAACTGGCCAGGCTCTGATACCACTTGTAAGGAAAATTAGATGCAGAAAACAATTCTCTTAATGTCAATACCCAGGAAATAATGTAGATACACTTTAAAATTTACAATTACAGTCAAGTTAAGATGCACTATGAAACATATTATAGAAATAGAGTTTTGACAATCACACAAGAACACTAGATATACATGGGAAAACCCTTACAAGAGAAAAAACCACCACACCAAGAGAAATCACTTTGTATTACAGTAATTGAAATTACATACAATTCTAGACTTATCTTTCTGGTGTCATTATACAGCAACATTCACCATGAAAATTCTTGTACAGGAATCTTTGAGTTACAGACTTTACAAAACAAAACACATCTACTGATCATACAACAATATGTCGAATCAATCTTCGAACCAACTGATAATCCAACCCGATCACAAACTACAATCTCAGAGTATATCCATGTCAAACTCTATCTGTAGAACTTCCTCACAGAACCGTCGCAACTGACTGGCTTCCAACTGTTCACATTCGGCTCCTCCTATTCATCCATGAGATGCCACATCGGAAGGTCTTACTCAGTCAACATAATTCACACTATGTTGGCATCTTGGTGAGACACTAATAGTGTCTCGCTGATGCCACATAACCTTCATACCGATGTCGCCAAGAGTCTCACTTATCGGTAAGACATTCTATCGAGCTCCATAAGTTACACCGAGTCACCAAGCAATTGCCCAAACCTACCACTTTCACCAGGAGATCATAGCGAGTCACCAAAGGTATACCGAAGACACAAGTCATATCGAGCTCCAAAGGATAGTCGGCAAGACATACTGATCTCGCCAAGACCTCATATTGAAGTCTTTGAGTCATGCAGCAGTGTGTTTTCCATTCGGCGTGACTATCGTTGTTTGGTAAGATGTTACATAGATACAAAGTCACGGTGATCCAACATTCCTATCGGCAAGACTTACTGCTCACTAGGAGGTTTCACCGAGCTACATTAGGTTACACCGAAAGCATACAGGAGTCACCAAGACATATCATCTTCACCAAGAGAACATATCAAACTATAGGACTTACCCTGAAGACTCCAATAGAAAGCACTGTCAGTGAGACTTTATCTTTTGCTAAGACTCTTCACCGAGCTGTTGTGTTACATCGATGACTTACACTTGAGCCTCCATCGATGAGACATTTCAATGTCACTGGGACATCTTATCAAAACCATTATGTTATCCCGAAGACCACCATTCACCATGAGTCTCACTGAGAATAGACTTCAACATCGGCGAGACATTAACACTTCACCCAGACTTCATAATGAGAACCCTTAGCTATCCCGAAGACCATAAAACAAAACATCCTGTCAGTGAGACATTAGCTTTCACTGATACTTCTCACCGAGTTGTCACAAGTTATCCCAAAGCCCATGGTTGCTAAGAGTCTCCCCGATAATGATTGAATGGCCTATCAGCCAGAGGTCTCCAAAGCACTATGAGGTCATAACGAACACACTATGTCACAGCGATAGATCCCACAGTGTAACCTTTCGGCAAGACTTCTGCAAGGTCATAGTGAGCTGTTCAAGACAAAATGATACAAACTGCTTGTCGGCCAGACATTGAAGCTGTCACACCGACTTGGCTCTAATGGAGGTTTTAGCCTGTATTGTTTGAAGCACATATTTCCAACATCTATTTCCTCATCTTCTAAAATAGGCTTATATGTTCTTGTACTTTTATTCTTCTTCCTTTTACCGGAAGGCTTGTCTTGAGTTGGCTTTGTTGGAGGGGAACTCCTTGTAGATCTAGTGCAAGTAGAGGATGCACTAGGAATAGAAAACTCTATTTTTTCTTTCACTTATTTTTCTTTTTCCTCTTCTCTCCTCCTTCTTGCTTCTCTCAAGGCTTCTACAAGTAAGCCCATCCTTTCTACAAAAACTTATGTCTCTTTTCTTACTTTCCTAACTATCACCGGTTTTCTCAATTCCTCATGAACTTTCATAATTTTCTCTGCATATGTTCCAAACCTCTCTTCTCCCAGATCCGGAGGTGAATTCAACAAGTGTTTTGCATACATCTTCATAACGTTTTCCTCTACTTCGTATCCCATTGGCATGATCCAAATTGTTCTGGGATCAGCAGCTTCCATATGACATTGGTCAATATCCACCATGAAGCAGATAGTATCTTTGTATTGTTCCACAATTGAAGTGGGAATTCTTTCCCTGGAATGCATCATATCCTAGAAATTTTTGAAGTACCCCCAAAGGGTAGTGTTCCTAACCTGATGGTCACCCATTCCAAACAACTTGTTCCTTATCTTAACAGATACAAGTTCATCATTTTTCCAATGTACTTTTCCAATGCCCAAAACTTCATTAATGAAATAGAAAAATAAGCACAATAGCATATTACCATATTTGAATGTATTCTTCTTGTCTTCATTGATTTTTCTCAGATTCTCCAACAACTGACTTTTGAGCAGCTTGCACAAGTCATACTCTACATTCTGCTTTACCATTTCATAAGCTGCATAGATGGTCATACTAGATACAAAATTGTCCCAACTAGAATGGTATATCTTGTAACCAATGACCATTGATGTTAATTTCACATCTACTTCAACAATTTCTTCTATTGTCATTTCCCTTCTATCCCATTGTGCACTTGTTGCCTCAATAACCTTGTCATTCTTCACGAATTTCAAGACTGGAAGTCTACTGGTGGAATTCAGACCTGTTACTACACATATAGCCTCTATTTTGAAGGGTATATTCAGCCACATGAACATAGCTCAAAATGTATCTCACCCATTCACTTTTCTCAAATACAAGAAATCTCGCAAACTTCTTCTCTTCTAGGGTTTAAAATTATTGTTTTACAATAAAATCTTCTCCAATTATACAATGGGAATAAAAATTCATTATTTGAGAGGTGTCTAACTCTTCAATGTTCTCATGAATATATGCCCTAATATCCTCAGTGTGCAAAACTTTGTACGGTATAGATGAAAATTCTCCTAAGGGTTCGGTCTCAATAGACTTATAAGTGTTCCATTTAAACTTAGGACAGGGTCTATCCTTGAAATCTACTACCAATGGAATGGCCATGATTGCAAATTCACAAATTCATAGGCTTTTCAAAAAATACCTTTCCGTCGAATCAGAGTTCATTGGAAGATTCTTCTCCACTCTTTGAATCTCTTAACAATTCAACAAGGTTCACTCAGTGCTCTTCAAACTACTTTCCTTCAAAATTCAAAGTGACAAATGAAGGATAAAAATGGATTTTTATCACTTGCACAACTAACCCTTTTTGTTGCAATAAATACCTTAACCCCAGTTCATCTGGTTACTCTGATTTCAAGCACTGAGATAGATAATTCTCCTATGAATCTCCAAAGCTTTACAATACTAGCTCCAATTTAGTTAAGAAACATCTAAAAAGCATTGGTCCACCTACTGGGCTAGTCCACATTCTAGTATCACTTGCCTATAGGGGGTTGAAGGGTTTTTTGAAAACTCCCCCCAAGCCAAAGGCCTAAAACTAATTCCCAGAGGAATTACTAGAAGCAAATTTTGGTGCTGGTACATTTCCTTCGATAGAGGGATTCTTTTTCACCCATTTTTCTGCATTTTCCTTCTGATCACATTTGTAGTGACTTTCCATTTTCCTTTGACATCTTGTTGTTTATTCTATCTTATCAGATCTCTTTTGTTCCAATAGAATCTAGCAATATGCCCAAATTTGTTACAGTTGTAGCACACAACATTTCTCTGATCAGACCAACTATTTCACTAATTTTTCCTTGATTTGCATTGGTTAGCAATATGCCCAAATTTTTTGCATGCATAGCATCTAACATCTCTATGAAATTTATTCATCACAACTTTGCATTCACTTGACTTATGACCATACTTATAGCAATTAAAGCACTGACCTGAGAATGATGGTCCACTTGGATTCATCTTACTTCTACACTGAGAATCCATATGACTGAATTTATTGCAAGAAAAACAATAACCATTGAATCTCTGAGCATTTGGTTGTCTCACCGGATTTCTTCTAGCTCCATTCATCTAATTTCCTTTCCAGAATTCCTTTGCCTAGAGTTCCTTTGTCTAGATCTGGAACTTTCTCCTTCTTCATATCCAAGACCTCGCTTGTCACCATCAGTCCTCTGATCTTTAATCAGTTCATCAAGCTTGGTTGAACTGGCTTTGAATTTCTCCTTGTACTTATTTGCAGTAGTAATTTCATCTCTGACATCATCAAGTTGTTTTTCAAGCACTTCCTCATTGTTTTTAGATTGTTCCAATTCATTGTCCAATCAGTTGCATTGTTCAGAATTTTCTTTCAAGGATTGAGCAAGATTTTCTTCATTCTTCTTTCTATCTTCAATTTCCTTGGTCATTTTCATCATGATGGACTTCATCTCATGCTTCAAGGAAACATTTTCTTTGGAAAACTTTTCAAACTCTTCTATTTTCTCCTTTAAGGCATGACTGAGTTGTTCATCTTCCATGCTTATGTTCTTCTGCTTGAGCTAATCACATAATTCATTTCTTTTCTCCCTTGATTCATTGATTTTGTCTTTCAATGAATGTATGATTTTTTTTGCATTTTCAAGATTTTCCTATAGTTCCCGGTTCTCAAATTTTGACTGATCAAGATCATCCAAGGCCACCATAAGTTGTTGAAGATTGCATGTATCCATTGAAAATACTTTCCAAGATCTCCCCAAGCTGTTAGACTTCTTTCAAGGAACTAGCTGTGATAGCAATTGTTGGAAACAAGCTACACTGAGAGGGGGGGTGAATCAATGTTCTACAAAAATTGACTGTATTATTCTGATTATTAACCCACTTAAAATATTCAACCAAGATAAATATGCAAAAACATAAAGAAAATAACCACAACACCATAACACAAGTATTTTTTATGTGGAAACCCTATTAGGGGAAAAACCACGGTGGATGGCCAATCGACAATATAATCTGAGTATACTAAAAAAGTTTACAATATGGGAATGCACTTGCATTTAGGCACACAACCTAGAGCTCACTGCTCAAAATAGGAAGGCATGCGGCCTTACAAAGATTTGGATTAGATCCAAAAGAATGAACTAAAGGAATAACATCTACAAATGCTTGATTATAGTTCTAGTTATACTCGGATGTCAATATTTTGTCCCTCTGACTGATACTGAACTTCTACTCTACTTTGCTCTAACTCGCTTCACAAAATATTTATGCGCAAGTGAAACTATGCATAAAATCACTCTAAAACTCTTCTGATATTTTCAATACACATCAACACACCATGCACACACACCAAAATGATATAAGAGATCATACATATATATCTGCGACTAGCAATTTAATCACAACATGTTAGCTCCAAATAAAACTTGAAAATATTAGCAACTGTCGGCTTAAATCATAAGAGTTATGCAATGTGCATCCACAATGGTCATCCACAACTTAGATTGCACCCAAAACATAATGACCAAACAAAAAAATATTTGAATAAACATTCCTTGAATATTTGCAACATATTTTATCGACTAAGTCGGCCCCAAAATACTGATAAACAGAAAAGTAGCCAATTGAATCTCCAAACTCACAGAAGACTTAATACGAGGCACTGATATTTTTAGAAAACACTATATGTACTGATAGACCTCCCATGAGATCCACAACTCAAAATAACAACTGTAAATTTGTAAGTGACTTGATGATCACCAAATTGTCAAATATTGTGTTCTTCCTGATTGTCTTCAATCTAACTGTTAGTATAAGCAAATGATGTTATGTGGATCTATCACCGACTAGGGTTGGCATCATGGTGAAGCCACAATAGTGGTTTACAATTTGATGGAGTAAGGAAAATTGAGAAAAAATGACCTCATGGCAAAAAAATTAATTTTAGGGGTTCAAATAAACCTACAAGTTTGATCGAACCAAAAAGGGGTTCGACTGAACTTGAGTTCGAGCGAACCCATTAATTACTGGGCCCATATTTCCCGCCCAAAAAACAAAATAAAAATTCATATTGAAGGGGGTTCACTAGAACCCCCTTTTTCCCTGATTTTTGACCTTGTTCACAAAAAAAACCTAAATTTTTACTCTTTGAAGCTTGGGTTGAGGATGAAATGGAGGAATATTCACAAACACAATTGGAATCAAGTAGTCCTTAGAACGAGCTATCCAACAATATAATTTTAATATGTTTTGGTTTTATTATGTATTTATTTTTTTAGTGTTATTAAACATAGCTTTTTCACCGAAAAATGAAGGTCTTTGTTCTGCACATATGGAAAAATAGCAGATTATCAAAAAAAATTGAAAAATATAGTGCACTAGATATTGAAGTCCTTGATCCAACAAAAAAAAAAAATTGAATTTCGATATATACAAAAAAAGTTACATGTTATACAGTATGCTATGTCTAAATTGTAATTAGTTTGACTTCAAAACTTGATTAAAGAAAAAATATTCAATAAAAACTATCTAACCAAGTGGAAGCACTAGAAATAATTATAATTTTATCCTTCATGGAAAAAAAGTTATGCATTATACAGTGTGCATCACTTTTTAAAAATGTTGTTTTCTAAAAAAACCAATTTTCTTGGGAGATAGAAAAAGAAGTGCAATCTAATTCCAAAAATTTTGAAAAATATATTTTTAGAATCTATAGACAAAATGTGACGAGACTCTATTTTGCATCATCTTCAAATTCCTCACGGTTTAGCCACTATAGGTGCCCGAATGTGAAGATTTAGTTCAAAATAATAATTTCAATGTCAAGTTTGGCCAAAAATTGTAAACCACTATTGTGGGATCACCCATCAATGATAACACCAAAAATAATTCATAGTGTCTCTTTCCACCAAATGGCACATGATCCGATCGTAGATCTTTGGTTAGGTTGCAACAATCTTTGCTCATCAATTCTTAGTTGCCACATTGATGTTTTTCAAATATTTAGCAAAGATAGAGGCTTGTAAACAATCAAATCCTAGAAACAACAACCTGGAAAAAGGTCCAGTTGATCGATCACATCACCCTGAGACACCAACTCAAAACTTCCATCCCAAAAACCAAGAAAAGAAAGAGGCCATCTAACTCAAAAAAACTTTGCAATCATATCACTTCATAAGAGACACAATTTTCCCGCGGCGAAGACATGTGTGTCAACAGAGCAAAAAATTTTGAGCTCATGAATATGGCTCCCAAGAAAATTCCTGACAAGTCAAAACATGTCCCAAACTCTCTCCCAAAAGGAAGATGAAAGATGAAAGCCATGCAACCACCACGTGGCGCATTGCGCGTCTTTCTGATAATTCTACTTGAGTGTGGGTGCACCTGAAACTGAAAACATTTATACAAGCCGAAAATGAAAATGACCAAGGAAAAAACACTTCACAGTACCTAATGCCTCTTCTACAGATCTAGGTTCATCCATATTAGTATTCAAAGCAAAAATACATCTCCAATCATTAGGTGAATACCTTTCAGGTGGTTGTCTATACCTTGCAAACCTTCAAACAAGTTGAGTTGGAGGTTCATTGAATCACATCTTCCTATTTACTTTATTTTGGCTAAAATGTAACAGAAGAAGGCTTAGTTTCTATAAAAATCACACTTCTACTATATATCACCTTTTGTGCAACAAGATTCCAAAGCTTTTATCCTTTCACACCATAACTATATCTGATGAAGATACATTTCACAACCTTATTTTCCAACTTTGCTTTCTTCTCCTTTGGTACATGTGCATATGCCTCACAACAAAAAACTCTAAGATGTCTTAATGACGGCTTGCAACCCAACCATGCCTCTATATGTGTCTTATCAACAAGAGCTTATGTAGGAGACATGTTAATTAGGTAACGGGTAGTGACAACAACTTCATTCCAAAACCATTGTTCTAGACCAACACCACTCAACATACTCCTAGCCTTTTCCATCAATGTCCTTTTCATTATTTCTACAACTCCATTCTATTGTGAAGAATATGGAGTTTTCTTTTGTCTATGAATAATAAAATCTTTATAAAATCTATCAAAATCATTAGAGAAAAATTCACTACCATTATCATTCCTCAAAAATTTTATTTTATTTCTAGTCTGCAACTCAACCATTTCTTTAAATTTTTTAAATCAATTGAAAACTTTAGATTTACTCTTTAGAAAATATACCCATGTCCTTCTACTATAATCATCAATACATGAAACATAATATGTGGATTTACCAATTGAAAGAATATCTACAAGACCAAAGACATCAGAATGAATAAGATCCAATACACCACAAGATTTATGAGAACTCGAGTAAAACTGAACACGGCTTTATTTTCCATAATTGCAATGCTCACAAAAATTGGATTCAATATCACAATTAGATAAACCTTCAATGCCTTGGTTTTTATTTTCAAGGTGTATAGGAGCGAATTTGCACCCCTTATGAAAATTCCCCTTTTTCCCTTCTTCACTTTAAAAAACCAAAATTGAAGGCTTTCCACGTAAGACCCCTGCCTTCATTCCACTTGGCAGTTGTTTTGTGTGTCAGTAGAGGAATAACTGTCAACGATGCCTGTGTGGCACGCAAACATCCACGCGACGCACTTACGTCCTTGGAAGATTCTCACATTTGGAGGTTGCAAAGGTGTTACACTTCTCATTGGAAGTCAACTTGTAACACCCCCTTTGACTGACTCACTCGAATATGGTCATTTTCTTCATTCTTCCTTGAAATTCACTCTTCATTCCTTCATTTCATCTTCTACACAATCTTCTAAGCACTCAACTTGATCACTCTCCAAGCATTCTAGCATTCACTTTCAATCTTCAAGCAACACTTCACACTCCATAGCAGAAACAACATCACTTCATCAACTCAATAGATCAAGTGTGGAACAATACCATTGCAGTAGTATTTTAGTGTTCTTTACTTCATTCCTTTCTTTATCATACTATTTCTCTATCATTGCAAACTTGTTTGTTCGTGGAGGTGGAAACACCAAAACGGGGGTATGACTGAGGCAGACCCCTATACACCCACCCAACAATTTTCCTCTTTATTGTGTGTAGGTGGGCGTGCTTCTTGGAGCTAGCTGGTGAACATGCTTTTCTGTGAGATCATCCTTGTCAACCTAGCTTTAATCTACTTCTTTTATCATATTCATCTATACATTTCATATTTCATAGTGTTATTTTGTTCTCCTAAAAACCACTAGCTAGGTTGTTAGTTCATTTTCTAGTGTTCAACCTTGCCTTTTTAGTCCTTTGGTCATACGGACACCAATGCATCTAAGAGATGCTAGTGTGATGCACTATTGTCCTAGAACCGTGCTTTTGTCCTTAGGAAAAGAACTCCTTGAGGCACAATGTTGAACCCAAAAAATGGCTCGCCTAGCCCCATTCTGATTTTTGGGTCTATAGGGTGGTTGAAGGACCATATAGTCCTCATCATTCTCATCCCTCATTCCAAAACCCCCTTTTAAGCTAAGGTAAGCTAGGGAAACCTTCCGCTCTTAGCTCTCCATGACCTGGGGCCTTGAACGTGGTTGGTTCCCCTCTCCTACATTTTTGGTGAACCTAACAAGAACCATTTTGGTTCTATTTAGTGATACTAAAAGTTCCTTTCCTCATATTCTAGGAGTGTTGTAGGTGTGAGTGTCCTGAGGATTTTTCCATGCAACCCAACCTATGACCCCTATTTGGCATAGTTGTAAGGTTCTGAAGGTGTTGTGTAATGAAACCTTAACTGGGTCACAATCTTATCCATTAACCTTTAGGGACTCTATGAAAGTATCACCTAGTGTGTGTGATGGCCTCTTTCCTGCATCAACCTATCCCCCCTACATAGCCTGTGCAAAGTGGTACTAGTATAACCTTCCCTTCATAGGACCTTCCAATGGGTTTTAATAGGAAACCACCTCCTCTCTACATCCTTGCATGAATCAACAGAAACATTGTAGCAGGTGTTCTCATTGATCCGATGTCTTAAATAAGCGTCATAACCAAGGAGACCATGCTAATCAACTTCTTGCATAAAGATGGGTGCAATGCACCTATGAGCACCATCTGCATGCATGACAAAAATTTTGTGCCCCCTTTGGGTAGTATTGTCCTATCAATCTTGGTTGGACCTAAATTTGTGAAGCTCTTGTTTGACATTATCCCAAGGTCTGAACTCTTTAGAGTGAAGTTGGATATCCCTTGGTCAGTAGCTATGAATGTTGTACCCTTAGTCGTACATAAATTTTTAAATTTTATCCATGGGGGTTTTGTGTATGTGATTCATGACACTGGTTATAAACTGTCAATTGCTCGTGGTAGATACTCCTTGGATTACTCTTGTCCCACAACCATTGGTCCTCTCCTACCTAGGAAGTACCTTTTGTACCCAACATATTAGAAATATAAGAAAGGGCGATTAATGCTAAGATTGAGACACCCTCCATCGTCTTATGTCATTTCACATAGGACTTGACTAAAAGCTGATAGTGATGCCACCAAGGCACATAGAAGAGAAGAAGATAAGCGGTCCTGAGATCCTCCTTCCTCTTTTGTTGTTCAGACTAATGATTCCTCTCACCCTGTTGAGGCACCATTGGATTTCATTCCACATTTACAATAGAATCCTATGGTGCCCGCTTGGCGAAATCCCAAGTTTCCTGCATTCGAACTTCCCACTTTTCCCACAAAGCCTAGGCTCATTCAGTATAACAGGAAGAGAGGTCCCTATGGAGAGTCCTCTTTATCTCGACCTCCACAGCCTCCTACCACTCTTGATCCTAAAGCAGTAAGTGGGAAGAGGCCCAATGTCGAGGCACTTGAGCTAACTCCCCCTATTGTTTCTCAACCTGCTCCTCCTACTCCTATTAAGGAGTTTGTTCCTCTACCAGAAACAACTATAGTGGACACTCCTATGGCTAAGCAAGAGCCTTTTATTCCTTTTCATCCTTCGGCCTCTAGTTCAAAGAGTCGCAAGAACCGCCTTGCACCCAAGCGTAAGTTTCAGCGAAAGGCTTTCATGGCTAAGCAAACCCCTTACAGAGGAAGGAAGAGGAGACAACCACCCCTGTATCAGGGCCTCCCATTGTGTCCTCCTCTCTCCTCCCCTCTACTTCTATTCAAACTATTGGAAAATGTGCCTCAAGCTTACTGACATGAAACTCCTAAAAGAGAAAAATCGGTGAGACCCTCAAAATGTCTTACTGACTAGCAATTGTGTTCAAAATTTTAAATTTGCTGAGACTTTGGTTTTGTCTTGCCAATGGGAGTCATCAGCAAGACATGTCTATCACTGTGAATTTCCTATCTCTTTGCGTACATGCAAACCTCTTGCCAATGGTTTGATTCTTGGTGATGATCGGGGAGACTCCTGGTGACAAGTGGCATTGGGGAGAGGCATGAACCCTCAGAGTGACACATTCTGATAGAGTATGTCTCACTAACAGTTTACACACAAATTCATCGAGGTGACATGAAGGCTCAACAAGAGTCTAAGCAACAGTGGATGTCTCTCCAACATTTTTGCATTTAGTATGATCTCTTACTGATGGTTATGGTCTCACCGACGGGTATGCAACTTTGGTGAGAAATCTTGCTGACGGGTATGATTTCGGTGTGAACTCCTACTGATAGCACTTGTCTCATTGACAACTCTACATGATGAACATCGGTGTAACATAAAGGTTCTATAAGACTCTTAGCAACAACGATGGTCTTGTCGATAGTTCTATAATGGACATCGGTGTGAAGTCTTAGTGATAGAGGATATCTCGCCGATGGATTTCTGCTCATTGTGAACTCTCAGCGATAGTGAAACTCTTGTTGATGGTGGTGACTCTTGCCGATAAGGATAGTCAGGAATTTAGGGATTGGGGAGACACGGTCTGGTGTCTCACCAACATCTGATTCTATTTGAACATTTTGACTGAATGACTATCTGACGTGGTCTATTTTGAACCAATGAGCAAAGCAGAATGAGAACCATTGGTAGTTGAATAGTTGTGACTATTCTGTTGTGGAAAATGAATAGACCGTAAGAGAATGGATTACACTCTACAATGGTGGATGATGATGATCAGTGTGAGATAATGAAAATGTTGCTTGATTGAACATGAATTGATCTGAGTGAATTCATTGGATGTTCCTGATAGCATTGTAAGATTACTATTATGTACAAGATTGATCAGTAAATGAAGTTGTAAAATTGACATCAGAAAGTGAAGTCATTCTTTGTATGTAATTCTTGTTACTGGAATACAAAGAGACTTTTCTTGGTGTGGTGGGTTTTTCTCCCATAAGGGTTTTCCCACATAAATCTGGTGTCCAATCGTGTATGTTCATTTCTTTGTTCTATTATTCCTTTCAAGTGTATCTTAATGAACTATAATTGAAAATTTTAAAGTCATATCTACATTCTTCCCTGAGGTTTTGACATTAGGAGAGTTTTTTTTGCACCTAAGATTTCCTTGCAAGTGGTATCAGAGCCTAGCCATTTGTGTTATCCTTGTCGGTACGTTGGGTTTTTTGTGTCAATTTTTTTCAGTGGGAGTCTTGTAAAAGTCTAGTAATTTGAATTACAGATTAAGATGGTAAGCACGCCAGGAAAGATTGAAATTGAGAAATTCAATGGCAGTAATTTTGAGTTGTGGAAACTCAAAATGGAAGATCTGATGGTTGATTGTGATTTGTGGCTTGCTGTGTCTGGAATGAAGCCTAAAAGGATGAAGCAAGAGGATTGGGACCTTGAAGATTAGAAATCAAAGGGGTTGATAAGGCTCTATTTAGCGGACTTTGTTCTTCCAAATGTTCATGAAGAAAAGATAGCATCCTCTTTGTGGAAAAGACTAGGAGCTATTTATCAGGGCAAGTCCTTGGTGAATAAGTTGTTCTTGAGGAAGAAGTTTTACTCTTTGAAAATGCAGGAACGAGCATCTGTTGTTGATCATTTGAATGCTTTCAACATGCTAATTTCTCAGTTGGCATCTATGGGTGTAAAGATTGATGAAGAAGATCATTGTATGCTATTCTTGTGTTCTTTGCCAGATTCTTGGGATCACTTGGTGATGGCTATTGGGAGTACTACTTCCTCTTTTAAGATGGAATATATTGTTGCTTCTTTGTTATTAGAAGAGATGAGAAGAAAATATTTTGAGATGGTAAAGGAGGCTCTTGTTGTTAGAGGTAGATCGAAAGAAAAAGGCAAGAAGAAGGACAAGAAGTCCAAATCCAAATCAGAGGGGAGATCAAAGTCTCCTAGTAAGAATCCCAAGGTGAAGTGTCAGAATTGTGGGCAACCTGGTCATGTCTGAAAGGATTGCAAAGAGGAGAAAAAGAAGAAGAAGTATTCTTCTGACAATGATTCTTCTCAAAGTGATGTAGACACTTTCATTGCAGCCTCGGCTACATAGGCATCAGATGATGTTTGGCTAATTTATTATGAAGAATCTTTCCACATGACATCTCATAGAGATTGTTTCACTAAGTATGAAAAATATGATGGTGGAAGGGTGTATTTGGCAAGCCATTCATCTCTGGAAATAGTTGGTCGTGGAAGAGTCAGAATTCAGTTCCTTGATGGAAGATTGAAGGGAATCAATGATGTAATGTATATACCAGGTCTGGCTCGAAATTTAATTTTTGTTATTAAGTTGAACGATGTTGGAGTGCAAGTCACGTTCTCTGGAAATGGTTGCAAGATGACTAGAGGCTCAATGGTGCTATCTAGGGGTGCTCGTATTGGTACCTCGTATAAGCTGGATGCACATGTTGTGCAATACAATAGTTTCTCTGCAAAGTCACAAAAGGCTACTCATGGAGAAAAGGAGGAAAAAGTTCCTGATAGTGCAAACTCTATGGAAGTTAAACTTCCAGCAGAAAAGACTATGCTCTGGCATCATAGGCTTGGCCACATTGGAGAAAAAGGTTTAAAAACCTTGAAAAATAAAAACCTAGTTGAAGGGCTTGATGATTGTAACCTCAAATTCGAGTTTTGTGAACATTGTATATATGGTAAACAACACCGTGTTTCATTTTACTCCAGTCCTCACAAATATTCTAGTTTACTTGATTACATACATTCTGATGTTTTTGGTCTAGTAAATGTTCCTTCTTTGTCTAAATCAAGATATTATGTATCGTTCATTGATGATTATTCAAGAAGGGAATTTGTTTATTTTTTGAAAATTAAAGCAGAAGTGTTCAGTTGTTTTAAGGAATTTAAAAACCTTGTGGAAAATTAGACTAGAAGAAAAATAAAATGTTTAAAGACTGAAAATGGTGGTGAGTTTTGTTCTGTTGAGTTTGAAAGGTACTGTAAATATCATGGGATTAAAAGACATAAAACTACACCCTACACTCTGCAACAAAATGGAGTTGCTAAAAGGTTCAACAAGACAATGATGGAAAGAGCATGAAGTATGCTAGGTAATGCTGGCTTGGAGGAGAAGTTTTGGGTCGAGATAGTTGTAACATGTTATTTAATAAACCGTTCTCTGAATTCCTCTCTTGTTGAGAAAACACCTTTGGAAGCATAGTTTGGAAAATAGCCCTCTCTGAGACACATTTGTTTCTTTGGCTGTCAGGCATATACATATGTGCCAAATGAGAAAAGGTCTAAATTGGAAAACAAGGTTGTTAAATGGTATTTTATTGGTTATAGTGTTGGCATAAAAGGATACAAGCTTTGGAATCTTGATACGGAGAAGGTTCTATATAGAAGAAGTGTTATTTTTCGTGAGCTGAAGCCTTCTACTTTGGATTTACAATCAAAGACAAAATCAGAAGATAAAAAGGATGTAGTTGAAATTCCTCCAACACCAGATAAAGAGGAATTCAAAATTCAAAATGTACCTGAAACTGAGGAGAGCTCAAGTAGTTCTAAGAGTTTTGAAGAAGAAGATTAACCTCAACCTCAACCTGTGAGGAGGTCAACACGTGAAAGAAAGCAACCTTATAGGTATGGGTTTTCTATGTTAGATTCTACTTGTGCCTATGCTTTAATTTCTAGCACTGATGAGCCTAGGACTGTGAAAGAGGCATTTAGAATGTCTGATTCAAACTCTTGGTTGGAAGCCATGAATGAAGAAATGGCATCATTAGAAAAGAATGATACTTGGAGTTTGGTGCCCTTGCCTAAAGGTAGAAAATTTTTTGGCTGCAAATGGGTATTTAAAAAGAAAATAGGCCTAGATAGAAGTGTGGAAAAGTATAAGGCGAGGTTGGTTGCGAAGGGTTATTCCCAGGTAGAGGGAACTAATTATGGAGAAATTTTTTCTCTTGTAGCTAAGCTGACATCTATATTTCTTTTGTCACTTGCAGCAGCGTATGACTTAGAGATTGAATAGATGGATGTGAAGACAACATTTCTTCATGGTGAAGAAGAAATTTACATGTCCCATCTTGAGCATTTTGTGGAAAAAGGTAAAGAAAATTTGGTTTGCAAGTAGAAAAAATATTTGTATGGATTAAAACAATCTCCTAGAATGTGGTACTAGAAGTTTGACATGGTTTTTTTGTCATTGGGATTTGTAAGATCAAAATTTGATCACTGTGTGTACTTCAAAGCTGAAAATGGTTGTTTTCTTATTATTGCTCTCTATGTTGATGATATGTTGTTCATAGGAAATAATAAGTTAATGATTTCTGATCCAAAATCTCAGTTGTCTACAAAATTTGAAATGAAAGATCTTAGTGCAGCTAGGTATATTCTAGGAATGGAAATAACCAAGGATAGGAAGAGTAGAAAACTTTGGCTCAGTCAAAGTAAGTATATTAATACTATTTTAGAGAGATTTTGTATGACTAATTGCAAGCAGCTAGTTGTTCTAGTTTTGTAGGGAACAAAGCTATCTGTTGAAGACTGTCCAAAATCTCCTACTGAGATAGAGAACATGACCAAAGTGCCTTATGCTAGTATAGTTGGCAGTTTAATGTATGCAATGGTCTATACAAGGCGAGACATTTCCCAAGCAGTGGTAGTACTTAGTCATTTTTTTGGAAAATATTGGAAGGACACATTGGGATGTTGTGAAAAGAGTGTTTAGATATATGAAGGGCACTTCAGAATATGCTTTGTGTTACCATGGTAATTTGGTTGAATCATAGAGGACTCTCAACATTCGAGGCTATGTGGATTATGATTGGGCAAGGGACATTGACAGCAGAAGATCCACCAATGGATATATTTTCATGATGAATGGTGGTGTAGTTAGTTGGATGAGTAAGCGGCAAGTTGTAGTTAATTTTTCCACTACAAAGGCATAATACATGGCAAAAACACATGCCTGTAAAGAAGCAATCTGGTTAAAACTTTTGTGTTCTAACATTGGGTTTGATGCAAGGATAATTACAATTTACTGTGACAGTCAGAGTGCTATTTTTTTGGTGAAAAATCCTAGTTTCCATGCCAGGACAAAACATATTGATGTGCAGTATCATTTTGTTCAAGATATGGTGGAGGATGGAAAGGTCTCTTTAGAAAAAGTGGATAATCTGGAAAATGTTGTAGATGCATTGACGAAGCCAGTGAGCATAGACAAGTTGAGGTGGTGTGCCAGTTTGATGGGCCTTAGAGCCCATGAATTTTAGTAGTTTTGTTGTGCTTTGGAGGTGTCAGTAAGATCTTCGTCAAGTGGGAGATTGTTGGAAAACATGCCTCAAGCTTACTGACATGAAACTCCTGAAGGAGAAAAATTGATGAGACCCTCAGACTGTCTTACCGACCAGCAGCTGTGTTCAAAATTTTAAAGTTGCTAAGACTTTGGTTCTATCTTGCTGATAGGATTCATCAGCAAGACATGTCTATCGCTGTGAATTTCCTATCTCTTTTCGTCTAATCAAACCTCTTGTTGATGGGTTGATTCTTGGTGATTATCAGGGAGACTCTTGGTGACGAGTGGCATTAGGGAGAGGCATGAACCCTCAGAGTGACACATTCTGATAGAGTATATCTCACTGACGGTTTACACACAAAGTCATCAGGGTGACATGAAGGCTCAATAAGAGTCTAAGTGATAGTGAATGTATCACTGATAGTTTTGCATTCGGTATGATCTCCTGCCAATGGTTGTGGTCTCGTCGACGGGTGTGCAACTTCAGTGAGAATTCTTGCTGATGGTTTTCCTCTTGCTGATGGGTATGATTTCAATGTGAACTCCTACCGATAGCACTTGTCTCACCGACAGCTCTACACGATGAACATCAGTGTAACATTAAGAATCTTAGTGACAATGATGGTCTTGCCGATAGTTCTGCAATGGACATCGGTGTGAAGTCTTAGCAATAGTGGATATCTCGCCGATGGATTTCTATTTGTTATGAACTCTCAGTGATAGCAAAACTCTTTCTGATGCTAGTGAATCTTGTGGATAAGGACATTCAGGCATTTAGACATCGGGGAGACACGGTCTGGTGTCTCACTGACATGTAATTCTATTTGAATTTTTTGATCGAATGACTATCTGACATGGTCTATTTTGAACCAATGAGCGAAGCAGAATGAGAATCGTTGGCAATTGAACAGTTGTGACTATTCTATTATGAAAAATGAACAGACTGTAAGAGAATGGATTAAACTCTACAATGGTGGATGACGATGATCAGTGTGAGATAACGAAAGTGTTGCTCAATTGAACATGAATTGATTTGAGTGAATTCATTGGATGTTCTTGAGAGCATTGTAAGATTACTATTCTGTACAAGATTGATTAGTAAATGATGCTACTATAAAATTGACATCAGAAAGTGAAGTCGTTCTTTGTATGTAATTCTTGTTACTATAATACAAAGAGACTTTTCTTGGTGTGGTGGTTTTTTCTCCCATAAGGGTTTTCCCACGTAAATCTAATGTCCAAATGTGTATTTTCATTTCTTTGTTTTGTTATTCCTTTCAAGTGAATCTTAATGAACTGTAATTGAAAAATTTAAAGTCATATGTGCATTCTTCCTTGATGTTTTGATGTTAGGAGAGTTTGTTCCACACCTAATCTTTCCTTACACAAACTAGATTTGTATCACTTATGGCTTTTGCTGTGAGTATGAATGCACCTAACCCTAAAAAGGTGTAGGTGTTCATCACTCCTTTGGTGGAGCCACCTTTGCTAATTTCCCTCCTAGATTTCTAACATTTCCCAAATCCCATAGATATGATGAACACTTCAATCATATCTATTGTGGTTCTCTCCTCCTCCTCTTCCTCTACACCTCTTGCCTCATTTATAGGGAGTTTGCCTCCTCTGAAAAAGAAAAAGGTAGAGAGTGGTCATTCCAACAATAGAGGATGTAAGAGGATCCCACCTTCTTCAAAAAGTTCATCCCATGCTGACTTGTTATGTCCTAGTGATGGAACCAATCTCGGCTTCTCCTAAGTTTGTCACCACTCCCAAATCACTCAATGAGCCTAGTAGTGAATCTCGAGTGCAACCTTCTCCATCCGTTGAGGTGAAACATGGCACTCCTATTAAGTGCATGTTTAACTCTTTGGACAAGGTTTCGGCCTTGTCAGCGATCTTCACAAAGTCACTGAGCTTAGCTCCACAAGAGCTCGGTGGAGAGGACCTTGCAAGGCCCTCTTCCTTAGCCCTTGTTGTGAAAGGGTCGGACACCCCTCCTCTTAACATTCCACCACTATAGGCTCGTTGTCCTTCCCCCTATGATGATCTAGGGTGGGAAACAGATGACCTCTTGGTCAATCAGTGTTAGGGGGAGGCCCCTTCTTTATCTTTAGATTAGATGTGTGTGTGTGTGTTGTGATGTGTGCCCCTGTGATCATGTTATTTGTGTCTAGATGACCCTTGTTACTCCTGTTGGTGCTTGGATATAGGCATGGTTTTTGTGTCGTAAACCTTCTTCTATTTTTATCATCATTCTTCCATGTTTGTGACTTATTTTTTGGAAAAATTGGGATGATGCAAAGCATTGGGGGAATTTAGGCTTCCTTTCCATGTTGACCCAATTTTTTTTTCTGATAAATAGGTAGCTATCTCTATTAAAATTAAAATAAAGTTACATATTCAAAAAAAATGTGGGTGGTAAGAAGGCACACCCCAAGAGTCACATGGGAAAATCCTAGAAAAACCAAAAAATCAACCAGTCACATGGGTTGAGCCCAAAAGTCCATGATTACAAAACATATAAAAAAGGGCCATTAAGCGGCCAAAGCAATGCCAACAAAGCCAAGTGTCTTTGTCATCCATTTTCTTCTCCCATACAACAGCAAGGTCTAGAGTGACATTAGGAGGAGGGCCCCAATGATCATCAACATATTTTTCCTTCTCTTTATCTTTATCCTTGTGTCGAGGTGAGATTGCAAGTGCTAGATGTGGAAAAATTTTGCCAAAATATGGCCAACTAGAGCCAGAAGTAGGAGTGTGATCAAAGGGCCAACTAGAACCAACACCATTTCTCCCTGAAGCACTGCCAGAGGGCCACCCCTGGCCAGCTTGCAACGGAGGAGAGCGGGTCTCCAAGGAGGGCTAGAATCTCGCCAAAGAGGAGGTTGAGAGTGAGGACACATAGAACCACTATGTTGTTAGCCCCAAGAAGGAAACTGATCATTGGAGGAGGTGGGAAAAGCGAGAACCTAAGCAATAGTACACAGGGCATTGCCTAGTGGTCCAGAAGCACTTGCAAGTGAGCAGCCTTAAGTGCAACTTTGTTTTGCTGCACCTAAATCTATAAGAGCACATTAGAACAAATAATAGCTTTAGCATATAATGAAACATCAATATCCATTTGAGAATGAGTAAATATGCAGGAATTTCCATCTTTCTAGATATTGAAGAGGATTTCCACCCTAAAAGTGTGCCAAAGTTGGGTATACTTAGCAGGAAGTCTGGGCGAGTCTCCTAGAAAAATCATATGCCAAGAGAAAGGCTTTGGCCTAAAGGGCCGAAAGAAGCCATGAATCCAAGTCCAAAACTATTGAGCTATGGGGTAAAACCAAAAAAAATGCTTAAAAGTCATAGCTTTCCCACAAAAGGGAAACGAGGGTCCTGGACCCCCAAGTGAACAAGCCAAGAACCCATAGGAAAGCCTTGGAAAAGAATACACCAAGAAAAGTGGGAAAGTTTCAGCTCAACACTTGTAGACCAAGTGGTAGCAAATATTTTATGCTAGACATGAGTGAGAGATTGAAGAAGCAACCTCTGGTTCAAACTCTGAATCATAGGAAAATGTGATGAAAGCCACCTGTAACTAAGCCTAGGCTTCTAATTCCTGAAAGGGGTGTCTGAGTACCACTTCCAATCCTTCCACCAAGGTTTGGTCCCATGAATTCCAACCTTATGAAGCATCTCTACAGGAATTGCATTCACCAGACCATCAAAATTTGCATGGTCCTAGTTATGAAGCTTGTATAAGGCACGAAATTCTTCCCACTGCATGATATGCATTGTGGGTCTATGAAAAATTTGTTGCAGGGTCTAGATACATTTTTTGTGGAATTTGAGTACCTTAAGCCAAGGCAACTTAGCCAATAGCTGACCATTGCTAGCAAAGAGGGGTGACCACCAAAAATTTTGCTAGTTGAGTGAAAGCCCATCATGGAAACTAGAGCCAACCTAGTGAAGCTAGGGCTTGACTGCCTCCCAGGCTCTCCAAATGCTTTTGGCCACAAAATTCCCCATAATTTGGACTGGTTCCTCCATGACCATAAGGTTTTGAAATCCAATCCCCTTCTAGGCAGGTCTATGAACAACAAATTCTAACTAAATACAATGTCTAAGAAGAATTTTTCAGGCCTCATCACCAGTAAAGGTATAGATTATCCATTTGACACACAAGGCAGTCCCTTGCTATTGAGTGGAGAGCAACCCAAGCCCTCCAGAATCTCTAGGAAGGTAGCAAAATTCCCAAGCAACACAGTGAAACCCTCTATGGGAATTAGCAGAGGCCCAAAAAAAACCCAAAGCAATTTTTCAAGCTTGTCATGGGCAGCTTTTGACAGGGCCCAATAGGAAGAATAATAAACATGGATAGTCGTAAGAACCTTGGAGCACACCTAGAATTTCCCTGCCAAAGAGAGGGGCTTAGTAATCTAGTAAGCAAGCTTTTGCTTGACCCTAGAAAGAACAGCTTGCCATAACTCAACCGAGGATGCCTAGAAAGCAAAGGGAATGCCCAAGAACCAAAAAAATTCTCCTAGCCCAATCCACTTCCAATTATACTATTGAAACCAATGAGGAGTGGGAAAAATAGACTGTCTGTAGCACAAAGTTTTGTGCCACTAAATGGAAAATTCAGAAGCAAGAAAAAAATTATTGAGACAATCCAAGGCCACTTTAATATTTTCTTCTTCCTCCAGGAGAGTGAGGAAAGAGTCATCAGAAAAATGGCCATTAACCAGCTGAGCCTGAGAGTTAGGTAGAAAAATTCCCTTGACACACTATTGGTGGTGCAGGGGCACCCAAGCTCCTTAAAGGCCATTGGAAGAGTTAGGAGAAGGCAGGGGTCATGAAGACCTATCAATCACCTCAAAGCATCAATTATGCTATCTTGGAGCCTATAATGGCCTTTGGAATGGATGAACACATTAGAAGAATCAAAAGTCTTGAGAGTCCTGATAAGGACCCTAGGACCAAAATTCATTGTAATTGACAAATAGTGTCCTAAGAGTCTAGATAGGTTTTTTTGTTTTAATCATGTCAATAAGGTTGAATAATAATGATGCAATAGTTTTGAAGGTTTCTAATTAGTAGAAAACAATAAAATGCAAGTTGGAAACTCAAAATTTGAAAAACCAACAGCTAGTTGTGTTTAGGCAGGTAAGTAGTCTTTTTTATGTTTTAGCAATAATTATGTAATAAACTCAATCCCAATCAGTTGGGATAGTTTGGGAATGAGACTATAAGGCTAGGGAAGGAATTTGTATGGAGGGTTGGATGATATTACAGGAATTGTACAGACTGCTACAGGAAGAAGCAATAAAACATCAATTTATTGTATTTTCTTGTGTCTTTTTGATGAATATCTGATTGTTATTGATGAAATGATCCATTGAATGATTTAGAGAATTGTATCGACATGTATTTAAACCTTTTCATGTCCTGATAAACGTTTATAACCAGTTTCTTGTATTATATTGCCGACTGTCCTCAAGAAAGTATAGATTTTTCAATAGTTTTGAGAGTTTTTATGGATGATTGATCCATTTCATGGAGGATTGTGACTAAAACCTATGAAATGGATCACATTTAACATGTACCATACAAATATAACAATTTAATGTGCAGGAAGGAGGAATACTAAGGTGTACACCAAGTTTTCACAATGCAAAGTGCATGAAAATGGAGGCTAAGGTATAGCAGCAAGAGATCTACCTGAATTAGGAGTATATTTTTGAGTTGAAGGTGTTTATATATGTTTATTTATTGGTGAAAAGTCCAAGAAAAGGTTATGGAAGTGTTGGGAAGGCTAGTTTTCAAGAAGCCCTAGATTTGGAGCAATTTATTGAGGGTTTTGTGTTTGAGGGTGTTAAGGATATCTTAGAAGCCTAAAAAATTGAAATTCCTTGGTTTAGAAACATTTTAAGCTACTTTTGAAAGTCTCATGGTTTGGATTTGAGGTTGGTGTAGGGTTTCTTTGAAAAAGAGGGCTAATTAGGCCTTAAAATTGTGGAAACAACAAGTTTTGGAAGGGTTTGTCTGAAACAAGTGCCATCAGGGTTTGGATATGTTGTGTAGGGTCATAAACCACATCTAAAAAAATCATTATTTTGGTAATTCCTTTGGGGAAGTTGTGAGTAAAGTTAAAAAAACCATCGTTGGAGGCCTAGTTGGGCTAGAAGCCTAGTCAAGGTGCAAAAAGTGAGTTTTGTCTAAGACAGAGGTTTGGGGCTTTGAATCCATTCAAGAAAAGTTTGGTTGAGTTCCTTGAGATCACTCCAATGGTTTGGGTCCATTAGGAAATCATCTAAGTTGTAAGTGCACTATTAAGGCTTGTCTCCATCAGGGTGCCTGAAAGAGGGTTTGAGATTGCATCATTGTGATCCTTGAAATCTTTGTGTTCTACCTAAAGTACCATACCCTCTACATAAAATTGGTATCAGAGCAATGAGTAGGTCCTTTAGGGATTGAAGAATCAGAAATGGAACCTAAAAATGAATTAGCAAGAGAATTAGAGGAGTTGAGGGAAACCTTGGAAAGGGAAAGAAGGGAAAGAAGAGAACAAGTAGCAGCAAAAGAGCAGGCCAAAGAAAGGGAATAAAGGAAATGGAGAAGGGAGAGAGAGACTATGCAAGCAAGGATAAACAACCTTGAGAGAAGTAGAAGGAGAGAAGAACAAGAAAACCAAGAATATAATGATGAAGAAGAAGAGTATGTGAGGGTAAATCAAGAACAACCAGTAGATGAGATAGAAGACCTTGAGGAAAGGAGGCTATTGAGATTGTTGAAAGCAATACAAGGTCATGGAGGAAATGGTCACATAGATTTTCCTATCTATCAAGGGAAGATGGATAGTGAGGAGGTGTTAGGATGGCTTGATGCCTTAGAGAACTATTTTGAGTTTGAAGAGATGGATGAAGAGAGGAAGGTTAAGTTTTCCAAAATTAAGTTGAGAGGTACAACACTGACATGGTGGACTAGTTTTTAGAATGATAGGATGGCTAGGGGATTGGAAAAAGTTTCTACATGGGCACGAATGAAGAGTTTGGTCAAGGAACAATTCCTACCATCTGATTATACCATTCATGTGAAGAGGATGAGGTAGAATTTAAGAGAAAAGGACATGGATGTGATGTCCTATACTGAGCAATTTCACAAGCTTGGTATCAGAGGAGGATATGAGGAAGAAGATGAGAAATTATCCAAGTATATTAATGGCTTGAGGTATAACTTACAAGATGAAATTGGTTTGTAGATGCCAAGGACATTAGGAGAATGTTTTCAGTTGGCCATTAGAGTAGAAGAAAAGGTGAAAAGGAAGCAAGAGAGGTCAAGCAATGGTGGAAGAGGTGGTAGTTCAAACAAATGCAGAGGTAATGGAGAACAAGGGAAAGGTAGTAATGATAAGAGCAGCAATGACAAGGGCAAAGAGGTGTTTTTAGATGAAAGAGGAGGATACACTCCTAGAGGAGGAGGCAGATTTGGACAAGGTAGAGGCACATTCATAGGTAGGTGTTTCAATTGCAATGAACCAGGGCATCCTTCCTTCAAGTGTCCTGAATGGGAACAATTAGATAAGGGCAGAGATAGGAGGGAAAATTTGGTGCAAGAAGAAGAGGACAAAAAGAAGGAATCAAAGACATTGATGGCAGACCCTATAATTGTTGGTGAGTTCCTTATGGTCAAGCAAGGAGAAAGACTTCATCAAGAACCAAAGGTAACTATCTTCAAGAAAAATTGTCTCAGTCATGGTAAAATATGTAGATTACTCATAGATTTAGGATCACATAGCAATTTAGTTTCATCTGATATGGTAGCCAAGTTAGGAACTGCAACATTTGATCATCCTACTCCATACAAGGCCACTTGGGTAACTCAATTGTAGCATGTAGAGATTTGTAAGAGCACTTATGTAGATTTTTCAATTGGGGCATATTAGGACAGGGTGCTTTGTGATTTTATTCCAATAACTTGTGGTCATATCATCTTAGGGAGACCATGGCAGTATACTAGGCAGACATTGCATGATGGATACCATAACACATATTTGGTGCACAAAGGAGGTAATAGATATAATTTGGTTCCTTTGCCTTTGGATTAGTTTAATGAAAGTTTTGTGATCTATTTTGAGAAGAATTTGCAGGTGAATATGCAGGGTAAGACAGGTAAGAAAGGGGAAGATACTGGTTGGAAGAGAAATGATAAGTTGCAGCAGGGTTATGAAGCACACAGTCCTAAAAATCAGAATCTATGGGACTTGGACAGTATCAAAGTTGGGAATATTGAATGCCCTGTTGTTGATGGTACTAGAGATGGTGTCTTTTCATAAAGGAGTTAGTGGAATGAAGGTAGAAACAGGGCACAAGGACATACTGAAATTAGACAGCAAAGAGGACAAACACATCCCTATTTTGAGTCTAACATGAGTGCAGATTGGCAGAGAAGGAAGAATGTGACTTTAGGGGATTTCATGTTATGTAACTAGAAGGTGCAAGCATATAGGAACAAGGAGAAATTTGGTGGCAACCAATTGGACACTTCTTGGGGCAAGAAACTTTTCTTTCTTGGGGAGAATGATGCAGGGGCACCCAAGCTCCTTAAAGGATATTGGAAGAGTCAGGAGAAGGCAGGGGTCATGAAGACCTATCAATCACCTAAAAGCATCAATTATGATATCTTGGAGCCTATAATGGCCTTTGGAACGGATGAACACATTAGAAGAATCAAAAGTCTTGAGGGTCCTGATAAGGACCCTAGGACCAAAATGCATTGTAATTGACAAATAGTGTCCTAAGAGTCTAGATAGGTTTTTTTTGTTTTAATCATGTCAATAAGGTTGAATAATAATGATGTAATAGTTTTGAAGGTTTCTAATTAGTAGAAAACAATAAAATGCAAGTTGGAAATTAAAAATTTGAAAAACCAACGGCTAGTTGTGTTTAGGCGAGTAAGTAGGTTTTTTGATGTTTTAGCAATAATGATGTAATAAACTCAATCCCAATTAGTTGGGACAGTTGGGGAATGATACTATAAGTCTAGGGAAGGAATTTTCATGGAGGGTTGGCTGATATTACAGGAATTGTACAGACTACTACAGGAAGAAGCAATAAAACATCAATTTATTGCATTTTCTTGTGTCTTTTTGATGAATATCTGATTGTTATTAATTAAATGCTCCATTGAATGATTTAGAGACTTGTATCCACATTTATTTAAACCTTTTCATGTCCTGATACACGTTTATAACCAATTTCTTGTATTATATTGCTAACTGTCCTCAAGAAAGTACAGATTTTTCACTAGTTTTGAGATTTTTTATGGATGATTGATCCATTTCATGGAGGATTGTGACTGAAACCTATGAAAAGTATCACATTTAACATGTACCATACAAATCTAACAAGTTAATGTGCAGGAAGGAGGAATACTAAGGTGTACACCGAGTTTTCACAATGCAAAGTGCATGAAAATGGAGGCTAAGGTATAGTAGCAGGAGATCTACCTGAATGAGGAGTATATTTTTGAGTTGAAGGTGTTTATATATGTTTATTTATTGGTGAAAAGTCCAAGAAAAGGTTCTGGAAGTGTTGGGAAGGCTAGTTTTCAAGAAGCCCTAGATTTGGAGCAATTTATTGAGGGTTTTGTGTTTGAGGGTGTTAAGGATATCTTAGAAGCATAAAAACTTGAAATTCCTTGGTTTGGAAACATTTTAAGCTACTTTTGAAAGTATCATGGAATGGATTTGAGGTTGGTGTAGGGTTTCTTTGAAAAAGAGAGCTAATTAGGCCTTAAAATTGTGGAAACAACAGGTTTTGGAAGGGTTTGTCTGAAACAAGTGCCATCAGGGTTTGGATATGTTGTGTAGGGTCATAAACCACATCTAAAACAATCATTATTTTGGTAATTCCTTTGGGGAAGTTGTGAGTAAAGTTAAAAAAACCATTGTTGGAGGCCTAGTTGGGCTAGAAGCCTAGTCAAGGTGCAAAAAGTGAGTTTTGTCTAAGACAGAGGTTTGGGCTTTGAATCCATTCAAGACAAGTTTGGTTGAGTTCCTTGAGATCACTCCAAGGTTTTGGGTCCATTAGGAAAGCATCTAAGTTATAAGGGCACTATTGAGGCTTGTCTCCATCAGGGTGTCTGAAAGAGGGTTTGAGATTGCATCATTGTGATCCTTGAAATCTTTGTGTTCTGCCTAAAGTCCCATACCCTCTGCATCAATTGGGAAACTGCATTGGCCAAAAGGTATCCAAATCCTTCAGCAGCAAGCACATACAGGGAGGGGGCAAGCGGGCACCCTTGTTGAATGGAACGAAAGAGTCCAAAGGCAGAAGAATGATGGCCATTAATGGCGATACAAGCAGAGGCATATGCAAAGAGCATTTTAATAGTCTAAATGAAATTAGGCCCAAAACCCAAAGCTTATAACATAGCAAGAATAAAATGCCATTCAATGTGGTCATAGGCCTTGGAAAAATCAATTTTAACAAAAATGGCTTTCTAGTTTGAACACCTAACGCATTCCATGTCTTCCCAAACAACAATAATATTATCTAGAATAAACTTGGATTTGATAAATCCTATTTGTTCCGGGCACACAATCTAAGGTAAAAGATGGCAGATCTTCAGAGCCAAATCCTTGGCAATATTTTGTAGGAGACATTGAGAAGCATTGTAGGCCTGGAGTTGCAAATATCCTCATGATCACTAGATTTAGGTATAAATTTTATATTACCTTTTTTTATTAAGTTACCTAGAGATTTAGCATAAAAAGCCTCTAAGTAAACATAATATAGATCTTGCCCAACACAGTCCCAATGGGCCTTGTAAAACTCACAAGGGAAACCTTCAATCCCTGGGGCTTTGTCATCAACCATGGAATGAACAGCTTCCTTGAGGTCATCAATTGTTAACAATTGATCACAAAAATTTGTTTGAGCTAAGGAAAACCTATTTGGCACAACAGCAAGGCAATCCTCGAGGGCTTGTTGTCACACAGGTGTGGGTTCTTGTGCATTGAAAACCTACTCATAATGACCCACAAAGGCCTGGAAGCTCAGAGAGCACCTGAATGCCATCTTTGATTTTTTTAATGCTTGGGGATGAGTTCCTAGCACGCAGCACCAAAAAAATTCTTTGGAGGCATGATCACCAATTTTTATTGAATGTAGCCAAGCTTTGATCTATGCACCTTTGGCAACATAATTGTCTGCAACTTGATTTTTGTGCCTTAATTCTACCACCTTGACTTGGAATGATGAGGAAAAGGGGTTGGTCACCAAAGCCTTAGTAACTAAGTGCAGGTCAACAGTGGTAGCCTCATAAGATGATAATCAACCAACAAAACAAGGCTACCTGAGAACAATGTATATATTGTAAATTTGCTCATAACTAAAAGCATCACTGAATGGTTGTAACCACCATAAAAATACCTATCACCAAAGATATCCATTTCAAGATGTCTTTGAATCTTCACTAGGACAACACACCCAAGCTATGATTGACAACCCAAAATCATATGGCACTAACCCATTAAGCTTTTTCAAAAAACTTTCAAAACCTTTGAAACTCTTTAGACAATAATGCAAGAAAAACAAGTCAAGATTCACAAGACATGAAACCCCGAAAATAGTAAGTGAAACCCTTTTTAGATTTTTTTTGCACAATAAAAAACACTATACAATGGTGACAGGTCAAGATAAACTAAGCTATATTCGACTATCACAAGAATAGAACACAAAACCTCAATAGCAACCTTTTAAACACAATAATAATGTATAGTTTTCAAGTTAGAAAAACCCAAGCTAGGGTAAAAAACAATGCACAATACCCCACATTATGGGTAAGAGATACTATTTTTCATAGGTATTGTTATTATACTAGATATTATCAAGCATATAAAATCTTAGGGAACACTCATAGCTAGATGATTAATTATGCTAGATGGCTAGTAGGTTACTCCTAGGAATGTTGTCCAGTGAAGGGAGGGAACTAGTACTTTTCTTTATGAGTTGTGTTTCCTTAGGTTGTTAAAGAGATAGGTTATCTTGGGGAGTAGCTTTCCCATGGAGAGGGATTTCCTAAGCATATATATAATGGCCTTAAGTTAAAACAAGCTTTCTATAGTGTAAGTGAATGGTAGACCATCACTCAATTATACCGAGTGAGAACACTTTGGCCAAAGTAGTGTGATTTCTTAGGGATCCACTGTCAATTCATTATGTCCATTTAAATGCATGAGGTTTACCTTGTTGGAGTATGAGAAACACTGAGAGGGGGGGTGAACAAGTTTTTCTATATTCAACTTCAGTTCAATATTTTTTCAAAACACATAATCTCTTTGTAATCATTGAAAGTTCAATTTTAAAAGTGTAACCAAATGTGATAGCCAATAGCAAATCCTTAAACAACATGAAAACTCAAATGTTGCAAAGTAGATAAAGAAAGTAGCAAGACTAGATTCTATGAAATATAATCATCTCATGGACCAAAAAAGAATCATAACACAATATTTTTCATGAGTGAAAAACCCTCATACGGATAAAAAACCACTTGGGAAAATACCTCATTGGCTTAATAAATTCCCACTGATTGCAGAGCCTCACTGGCTTCTTTTTGTGCCTCACTAGCAAAGCCTCACTAGCCATAGAAAAATTCCTCATTGGAAAAGCCTCACTAGCTACACAAAATGCCTCACTGGAAAAGCCTTACTAGCTACACACAATGCCTCACTAGCAAGCACAACTGCCTCACTGGAAAATCCTCATTGGCTACACATAATGCCTCACTAGAAAATACAATTTCCTCATTGGAAAAACATTTTCACATCAAAATGATTTTGAAAAATAAAAAGACAAAGTATAATCTCTGCTTCAATACAAATAATTTCTTGATTATCTCATTTTCATTTGAGACTCAAGAATCTGGATGTACAAACAATTGCAATCTGCACTTAAAGTTCCTTCTTACTGCTTGTTACAAAATTCCTCATCAAATTCTTACAACATGATTATAACAGTAAATTCAATTCATATAACATGGCTATGTGATATCAGCATGATAATCGACCAACAAAACAAAGCTACCTAAGAACAATGTATATATTGTAAATCTGCTCATAACTGAAAGCATCACTAAATGGTTATAACCACCATAAAGATACTTGTCACCAAAGATATTCATTTCAATATGTATTTGAATCTTCACTAGGACAAAACACCCAAGATATGATTGACAACCCAAAACCATATGACACTAACCCATTAAGCTTTTGCAAAAACCTTTCAAGACCTTTGAAACGCTTTAGACAATAATGCAAGAAAAACAAGTCGAGATTCACAAGACATGAAACCCCAACAATAGTATGTGAAACCCTTTTGATATTTTGTTTGCACAATATGTGTGAGATGGGGTTAGAGAATCAAATAGAATAGATAAAGTGACAGCCAACACTTCTAAACTATTAACCTCATCCAAACAAGAGAATACAAACAAATGGAGATTTCAAAATGAAAGCAAATAAAATAAAGTACTCCCCATATTGTAGTTGATTCCTTCTCTTGCTCTCCTTCTTCTTGTTATACAACTTTGCCCTCAGATTTGTTGAAATACTTGTGCAAGACCTGCAAATGGTAGCAAGAAAGGTGGAGAAGAATAGCTATTAAGCTGAAAATGGAGAAGAAAGGTTGCTTTTATAGACAACCATTTGAATGGACGGTTGAGATTAATCTTCTAGAAAGATTCCAAGATCAATGGATGGGAATGCATGAGAGTGATGTTACGAAATGGATGGTTGAGATTAAGTCTCAGAAAAGATGCCAAGATTAATAGTCCAGAATTGATGCACCAAAAATATGCCATGCATGGAAAATCTATGATGCCGACGGCTATGACACCTGACAGCTATGACAGACATGCAAGACATGCAGGCTATGACAGGAAATGGATGTTATGACAGGGGATTATGACAGGGCATCTTTGACCAAGTGGTGCATAAATAATTTATTTTAAATTATTTATTCGAAAATGGAGGAAATAGACAAGTGGAAAATAAATTATTTATTCAAATTATTTATTTGAAAATAGAGGAAATGGACAAGTGGAAAATAAATAATTTATTCAAATTATTTATTTGGAGAAAATGAAAAGAGGAACATTTAATTAAATTTATTAATTTAATTAAATGGAGAGATGGAAATTAGACCTTAAATAATTAATTTAGATTAACTATTTAATTAGGAGAGGTGGCATGGGATAGTTAAATGATTTTAATAATTATTTAACTATGGAAGAATTAAAGGACCATGAATAGATAAATAATTAATGGTAATTATTTAACTATAGATGAAAGATGACAAAATAATTAAATAAATAATAATTTATTTAACTATTGAAGAAGAGGAAGAAATTAGTGATGCAATTAGTTTATTTAATCGGTCAGGATAGAATAAATATTAGAAAGTGAATTAATTAAATAATTATTAAAAATTATTTAATTAATAGAGGAATGTAATCAAACATAATTGAATAACTAAAATTATTCAATTATCGAAAGACGAGGATGAAGAAAAATGACACTCGAGGGCTTAGGACATTTTTATGTGTCTACATTTTTCCCCTCTTTGTCATAATGCAACCTGTCGCATTGTGACAAAGAAAAATAAGTCACAGTCATGCCCCAATGCAAAATAAGATGAGGAAGAATGATGAAGAGGGTTACGGTATGCCCCCTCGAGAGGACAGACGAGTTCCAAGAACACGGGTGTGCTCTCGAAATTGATGAGAAGACTAGAGGATGAAAGAAAGAAGAAATGTTAGTTTGGAAGGGGATGGATATTAGCGTGGAAGAGAAGGGAGGATGAAGATGGAAAGCTAGATGAGAAATGATAAGGGAACCAACTTTCTTGCTTACATTTTTATATTTATCATCATTGGGCATCAAAATGTCGCAAATGGTCCACAAACACTATGGCATGACATAGACCAAGGTGTGCAAGGTGACCATTTACAAAACAGACAGTCGCAGACAAGGAATGTCCTAACTCATACTAAGGGCGAAGTTGCCCCAGTATTTTTGTCAAGACAATTCACAGACAACAATCAAAGAAAATAAAATGGGCCAGGAGACGTCATTGCACCTCTAAATCCTTCAAGGGACATCCTCGAGGTAGCTAGTAACATGACCACAAGACAAAACGACAAAACATAAGACAACATAACAAAAAGATCAGAAAAAAATGGACAAAAGATAAGACAAAATAGACCAGAAAAATCAAGAGCCATTCAATGTGTTTGCCAATGTTTGTTTTGCCGAAGACGAATTTCATGATAGTTTGTCACTTTGACAGTTTGATAGTTTTGACACGTTGTCAATTCGATAGTGTTGATGTTTTGACAGGGCCTATTGTCAGGAAGGACACATCCTAAAAAAGGCACATGACATTTTGACGAGGTCCAAATCCAAGGACACATCCTGGAGGGGACCAAAGAGTGACAAGATTGACATTGTTTTGGCAATTTGACTGATTTTGACTGGATGATTGATTGGACTATGTTGTCTGTTGGTTCACAATTTAAATGTCAATGTTTTGAATAACTGATTTTTTTCAAGTGCCACTATGTCTGACTTATTTGACTGATGCAACTATGTTTGACTTATATGACCGACGTGATGAATGTTGACTCTGTTTTGGGATTTTTGGGAGTTATTTGATTTTTATTTTTTCTATTTCTTCATGACATTTTTTGATGTTTAGGTCTTTTTTTAGGACATTTTTTTATTTTTAGGTCTTTTTTTAGGACATTTTTTTATTTTTAGGTCTTTTTTCAGGACATTTTTTTGATTTTTAGGTCTTTTTTTAGGACATTTTTTTGATTTTTAGGTCTTTTTTAGGACATTTTCTGATGTTTTTGGTCTTTTTGTCATTTTATGATTTTTTTGGATTTTGACGTTTAAGAGGATTGTGACAAATGCATATGACTGATGCCTACACATGAGAATCTAAGGACAAACATGATTGTGCCCCTAGTCAAGCTGAATACCAATTGACATGTGATAAAAACATTGTTTGACGTGGGAAGGATGCATCTCGAAACAACGTGAGGACGATGACGATAATGTGATGAAAGTATCATGGTCTACAGCCAGGCCAGGAACGCATTCAAGTAATGTTTTGGATAATGTGCTTATATGGATTAGACTCGTTGCATTTGGAATGACTTGGTTAGGACTAGATGGGATGATGATTATCCTTAGACCGTTTGACAAGGGAAAGACAAGATAAGTGATAAGCATGAAAGGATAGGGGAGGCCTTGGTAAAGGATGGGAGACATGAGACTAAGGGAATTGTCATATGATTTTCAAGGACTATGTCATATAGGGATAATGATGGAAATGACAAAGTAGTTTGTGACAAAAGGATTAACATGTCAAGAGTTTTTCCCCAAAGCATGATTTATGTGTTTCAATTTTATGCCAAAACCAAGGTAGGTGGGAAAATGGAGGGAAATGATATGGATGAAATGGATGGATGCCAATGTTAAGAGGAAGGTATAGGAGATGAGACGACTTTCCCCCAAGTGTAATAGTCCACATAGATAATTTATTTTACACATGACACCTATTTGCCAGGTTTTCATCATGGTACTTATCCAGGGTGCCTGTTTGCCAAGTTTTCACCATTGGATGAAATTTTTCTCTTTACTATTTTCTTGACTTTTTTCTTTTTGTGTCACCAAGACGCTTGTTTGCCAGGTTTTCATCAGGGTGACAATTTTTTGATTTTTTTAAAAAAAATTTTGTATTTTTGATTTTGTGGATAGCCTAGATGCTTTAGATTACCACTAAATATTCTAAATCCACTGATGGTGCCGATGTAGAGACTGGTGACATGATATTCCAATAATGACCTTGCTGCAAAAAGTTGTCTTGTCAGGATCATAGCGCTTGTATACAATTGATCGATGTCATTGTGATCCTTTCTAATACTAGAGTTGGCCTTATCAAAATACGCACATCGTAATAGAGTGCCATGAGAGTCCTTGTGATAAAGAGTTGCTACCATGATGTGATGGATTTCTGACATGGGATTTTTAGACTTTAGGCGAGATGTAGGATTATGATGGATGATGGTAGATATGGAAGGGTTGTTTGGACGTTTTGATGAATCACTTTTTATTTTCCAAACTTTGGATGGTGGATGACAGATTTTGGAGGGATGATGTTTGGAACCAACACTTTTATATGCCTTGATTGATGACCATTTTGAAGGAGGTGGACATTTATGATATGTGGGAGTCCTCTTGTCTTGTGGCTCCACATTTTGATTAACTTTTTCTTTTGACATATTTTCTTTGCTTGATCCATTTTTCTTTGGGATCCATTTTAATTTCATTTGTCCACTTGTCTTTTTGTCTAATTCGATGGCCTTTGACATTTGATTTTTGACTTTGTAAGACTTTTGTTTTTGTTGGTTCCAAAGGGAAGGTTTAAGATGTTGAGAATGATGGTTTATGGTGTGGGTGGATGGGGTGTTGGCAACAATCTTATGACAAGGATTTCTCATGGACTCTATTTTGACATTTGTATCTGACAAGGTTGCCCCCAGTATCGAGGAGGTTCCACTGACATCATTTGATTTACTAACTGAAGAATAGCCAAGACCTTGATGTTTGTAATTTTCCTGGAGCTGTATTGGTTCTTGAATGCCTTGCTCATGTATGCCTAGTCCTTTTCCTTGATAATGCATGCTCTGACATATTCTGTTTGCGATGGGGTATTTATTGTTTTGAAAGCAAGATGCTAACCCATCATGATGTATGTGGACATTGTCACCTAGAATATTTTCGTCTATAAGAAATCCTGCTCTGACAAAGATCGATGTCCCTAGTTGATAAAGTGTCTTAGCTTCATTGTTGTGTTGGCCATATTTCTGACTGATATCTTTGGTTTGATCTTTTGACATGTCAGATTCAGATGATTCTATGGTTGCTTCCAAGTCGATGTCAAAATCGTCTTTATGGTCATTGTCATAGATTCTACTAGATTCAGCTATAGCTTGATCGTTTACAAATATGTCCATAGAAGACTCTTGTTTTGGAGTAAGATCATCTATGAGTCCCATGGAGGCAAGCGTCTCATTTTGGAAAATGGATATGCCCAGAGTTTGGATAGGGTCATTTTCAAGTGTTTGATCATGAATGGCATAAAGGTCAAGTAGTGGATCATTTGGATTTCTTGGTCAATGGTAGGGTCTTGGTCAAAGATGGGGTTTTCATGGATTTGGACTTCTTGGTCAATGATGGGGTCTTGGTCAAAGATGGGGTTGTCGTGGATGATACAATAAAAAATAAGGTCATGGGATGGACTACCTTGTTCTTGACATGAGGGTGACATTATAAGGTCATGCTTTGGGCTTTCATTTTGACACATATCCTAAAGTTGATTAAATGGGATTTGACTTTGGACTATGATAGAATTTTCATGACTAGATGTGGCTTGTGAGGGGGTGACTTGAAAAGGATTAATGGATGGACTAGGATAGGACATAGAGACATGGACTAGATTAATAAGGTATGATTCTGAGACTTGACATGAGTTGGTAGATGGTTGATAAGGCATGTAGACTTGGACGGGATTGGTAGGTGAAGGACTAGAATATGACATGGAGACTTGTAATGGACTAGTGGATAGTTGGTTTCCCTTGTCAAGGTTAGGATAAGGGTGATAAGTGGATGTTTGTTGTGAATTAATGGCATGATTTATGTTAAGTGACTGTTGATGGTGAGGGTAGATGGGTGGAAGTACCAAAGTATTTATGTCAAATCCTTATGGTAACTTAGCCCCTTGGTCCAAAATCATGGATAGATACCTTTGAGGGTCACATAAGACTAATTTTTGTACAAAGGAGGCTATATCAGGATTTTTCATTGCAGCTTTTAAGTCTTCTACATATGCTCGTCCATTTTGGTCTCTTTTTATGAATGGTTCAGAAGGATTTTGTGATGAAAATGGCATGTTCATGGAAGATTGCATGTTCAAGTTGTGAAATGGGTCGGAAAAGGTCCAATGTTGATTTGTGTCATAAGTGTTATTATTGATGTTGGGATTGAAATCTTGTCCAAAGTTTTCCATTTATTTTTTCTTTCGTTGAAGTCTTGTCTCCACCATCAAAGGAAATTGCTCAAATGAAGATGATAACAATGCAAGTATGATACTAACCTATGTTTTTGTCTTTTTGTGTGATAAAGGATGACAATGCAATAGGATGATAATGTGTATCTAAGGAAATGTGTAATGTGAAAAAGTGAAAGTGACGATTAGGACTAGGATGATGAGGTGCAAAATAAGGACTAAGATGATTATGTCAACTACAAAGGCAACTAATGCAAAAGCCTAGGTTCAAAATAACAACTAGGATGAAATAATGTTTTTGGATTTTTTTTGAATAAAGGATGACAATACAAGACTATTTTTTTGGATTTTTTGACAATAAGGGATGCAATATGACAATGTTGTCTAGAGAAAATGACTAATGCCAAAAGGAAAATGAAGACTAAGATGACAAGTTATGGCACTAACTTTTTTTTTTGTGTTTTTGGAGGATGTCAATGCAAGGTGATAATGACGTTTTCCTAAGGAAAATGACCAATGCAAGGTGATAAATTGTTAAGAAATGATGTCAAATGCCAAGGTAATAGTGAGGACTAATGTGAAAATGTTGGTTAAGGAAATGATCAATGCAAAGTCTAGATGCCAAATGAGGACTATGATGACAATATTTTGGATTTTAAAGATATGCAAGGTGAGGACTAAAATGATTTGAATGTCTAAGGTATGCAAATGCAAAGGTCTAAAATGATTTGGAAGAAGGTTGCCTAACCACCCTATGCTTGATCTATGTCTCAATTTTGGAATATCAAAGGATTTGTTTAAAGGACTAAAGGGCAAAAACAAAATGACAAGTGAGTCTTCCTAACTAGACTTTTGAGTTGGAAGAATCTCACAAAAAGATAATGACTAAAGGAGATAATGATGTCTAAGTCCAATGATAATTTAATTTCAAAAGTCAAGATTTTGCAAAGTGAGGTAAGGTTGTCTTAATCCAAAATATGCAAAATGAGATGAGGACCTAAGTTTTAGTTTATGACTAAAAATGAAAATGGTGAAGCTTAAGGATGAAGCTAAATATTTGCAAAGATGACCCTATGGTAAGATGCAAATGAAAATGCACAAGGAATGAGAGATTTGAGCAATTTCATGATTTGGTTTTGATAGAAGACCTCTAGGTTGAGATTGTTGTTTTGATGTTTTATTGAAAAGTCTAAGTTGGCTGAGGTTTTGTGTCTAGATTTGTGAATGTTGTGTATATTGTTTGAAAATTTAGAAAACACTTGACAAGCACAATGTTTTGGTGTACACAAACACACATGAGACAAGCACAATCCTAATAGGCCAAGGGTTTGTATACTTGATATAGCCCACCGATATACCCCGAATTGGTGCTAAACACCTTTCCTTCTCGAGAGCGGATAGCTTAGAAGTTTGGTGGCACTGGCTCCCCTCCACAGCTCATTAACTTCATTCGGGCACACCAACTTCGGATTCTTGGGTCATCACTTCCCAAGAACTGCTATCTCTACTCAAGGGAGTCAGTAGTGAGTATCTTCGGGCATGATACTATACCCTGCATTATACCAAGCAATGGCTAAAAATGGTTGGCTTCTAAAACAAAAGGTGTCTAGTTAGGGCATCCATTCGAGTGGACACACATGGGGTGAGAGATTAATCACCAATTAGGTGGCACTCCAAACTGAAGAGGTTACGCTCAATAGGGTTTATGGGAGTACTACTCTGTCTGTGTGACACATCCGCACTCGTGGTACTTGAACTTTCCTCAAGCACCCATTTTATATCCCAGCTGGAAGTGGCTTGGCTTTAGCCTGTTACCGGTCGAGTCGTCCCTTAAGGTGAGTACTTTTTCCCTTAAGGCAGGCTCATTTCTAGAAATAATAACCATTTCTCTTACACCTAGGATCACTTGAAAGTGCAAGGGAAGAGGATACTTCGATTATTAAGTCGTGAGGATGACAAAAAATAAGGTGGGTCTAGTTTTCTGGTCACCTAGTTTTCACAAGGTGATAGCATAATCACCTACCACCTTCAAGCACAGTCAGACAAAATCAAACACATGTTCATTTTAATGCACCAAAAGAAGTGTTCCTAAACTAAAAATCATAAACACATTGTTTCATAAATGAGTCTTCGACTAACGAAACTGCAAAACCACAAATTAGTAGTTTCATAAATGTCTTGGACCAATGAGAAAGCTGCAAAAAAACTAAGTTAGAACAAGAGATTAAAAACCAAACTAAAAGTTAGTAAATAATTAAACTAGAAAATAAAAAGACTAAACTAAGAAAAAAAGAATTAAAGAAAACTAAAAACTAAGAGCTCAATTTTTTTATTGCTCCAAAAGAAGCAATTTTAGGAGCCCCATTCCAAAGCCACACACTACAAACAAAAGATTAGTAAACCAAAAAAAACTTGAATGAAAACAGCAAACTAAAAATAGTGATAACTTTCTCACAACTAAAAAAAAATTTAAATTGTAGATATCTACAGAAAGCTAAGACATAGAGCTTCAAAACCCAAAAAATATTTTGCAAAATTCTACACAACAAAAATATTATAAAGAAAAGAAAAATCGGATTTTGATAACTAAATCTTAAAAAGTTGCGATCAGTAAAATGGCCATATCTTTCTCAAATCTTAACAAAATTTCAAACCGTTTAATGTTTCAGAAAGCTGAAAATAAGACCTACAAAACCCAGAAAATGTTTTAAAATATTCGATGTTTCCATTCTTTTTGTGCTCCAAAGAAGATGACGGGATTTCGCATAAATTCTTAGATGTAATCTGCAAAACAACAAAAACAAACAAGCCAATTTCTCTGCAAGAAAACAAATGTAGGGTTCACCAAATGTGAGATGGGGTTAGAGAATGAAATAGAATAGATAAAGTGACAGCCAACACTTTTAAACTATTAACCTCATCCAAACAAGAGAATACAAACAAATGGAGATTTCAAAATGAAAGCAAATAAAATAAAGTACTCCCCATATTGTAGTTGATTCCTTCTCTTGCTCTCCTTCTTCTTGTTATGCAACTTTGCCCTCAGATTTGTTGAAATACTTGTGCAAGCCTGCAAATGGTAGCAAGAAAGGTGGAGAAGAATAGCTGTTAAGCTGAAAATGGAGAAGAAAGGTTGCTTTTATAGACAACCATTTGAATGGACGGTTGAGATTAATATTTTAGAAAGATTCCAAGATCAATGGATGGGAATGCATGAGAGTGATGTTACGAAATGGATGGTTGAGATTAAGTCTCAGAAAAGATGCCAAGATCAATGGTCCAGAATTGATGCACCAAAAATATTCCATGCATGGAAAATCTATGACGCCGATAGCTATGACACCTGACAGCTATGACAGACATGCAAGACATGCAGGCTATGACAGGAAATGAATGTTATGATAGGGGATTATGACAGGGCATCTTTGACCAAGTGGTGCATAAATAATTTATTTTAAATTATTTATTCAAATTATTTATTTGAAAATAGAGGAAATGGACAAGTGGAAAATAAATAATTTATTCAAATTATTTATTTGGAGAAAATGAAAAGAGGAACATTTAATTAAATTTATTAATTTAATTAAATGGAGAGATGGAAATTAGACCTTAAATAATTAATTTAGATTAACTATTTAATTAGAGGTGGCATGGGATAGTTAAATGATTTTAATAATTATTTAACTATGGAAGTTAAATGGAAGAATTAAAGGACCATGAATAGATAAATAATTAATGGTAATTATTTAACTATAGATGAAAGATGACAAAATAATTAAATAAATAATAATTTATTTAACTATTGAAGAAGAGGAAGAAATTAGTGATGCAATTAGTTTATTTAATTGGTCAAGATAGAATAAATATTAGAAAGTGAATTAATTAAATAATTATTAAAAATTATTTAATTAATAGAGGAATGTAATCAAACATAATTGAATAACTAAAATTATTCAATTATCGAAAGACGAGGATGAAGAAAAATGACACTCGAGGGTTTAAGACATTTTTATGTGTCTACAATATGAAACACTATGTAATAGTGACAGGTCAAGAAAAACTAAGCTATATTTGACTATCACAAGAATAGAACACAAAACGTCGATAACAACCTTTTAAACCCAATAATAATGTATAATTTTCAAGTTAGAAACACCCAAGCTAGGGTATAGAACAATGCAAAATACCCCACATTATGCCATAATAAGACCAAAACAATTCTTCAAATAAAAAAGACCTCAAACAATCACAAAACTCTATCGACACAATCAATATATGCCCTAGAAAGTCAACAAGAACAAAATGATATGCAAAAGAACCTCATAATGGCTGAAAGAGAAGTCAATAAACTGTGAACCAAAAGTGCTAAACTTGTTGATACCACATCCCTAAGGTTTGTAACACCAGACTACCATGATGTCTTCCAACCCTAACTCGACCTGTCAAATCCTTCGTGCCCTAGCACACCACTATGTGCAATGATAAACATTAACATGTGCCCACACAAATGAGCTCAAGAACCTTCCTTACAATAATAAGTGAAACATTATAATATGTGCAATAATTTTCCTAACCAAGTGTCCTTTCCAATGTCAAACAAAACACTATAATGTGTATGTAATAATATTCCCTTTGACAAAACATTTGTCAACTTTAACAAATAGACCTCATTCAAAACCAAAGCACTTTATTATTGCTTATGCCAATGCAATGAAACCTTCAAGATTGCATTTGCAATGAAAACATTATAATGTTTTCTTTCCACATATTATGCTTTAATAATATAAACTCCATTGCTTTTTTCCATTTCAATAACATAAACTTCATTATACCTCATGGTGCTTGTGCAAATAATCAACTCATGGTGTTTTATGAATATCATTGTTTTTTACTAAGCAACCTACTATCAACATCATTTTATCATCAAACACCATCAAGTAGTGATATTCATCAACCTTTGACATCAACGACAAACTATTCCAAAGCCAATGTACCTAGCATAGGTTATAAATCCTAGTCATGTAGGGCCATAGTAGTGTGATTGTTAGGGCTCCACTGCTAGTTCACCATGTCTATTTAAATGCATGAGGGGTACCTAGTGTAGGTTATAAATCCTAGTCATGTTGGGCACAACACTAATCTCAGAGTGGTATGTCATACGTGGTTACCCAAAAAATCTCTTCGTAAAAGGGTAGGGCCATCTATCATTGATAGATGTGTGGGTGACCGCATATGAGTCTGTGGTTGATGAAAAAGTGCTTGAGTGATGCTTCTCCTCCTCAGTAGGCAACAAAAGACCAATGTTTTGAAAGGTGGATTCTTGGACCATCTATATCTTATGCTCCAAAGCTTGGTGGAGCTCTGTTTGTAATTGTGTACATTCTTGGAATATTGTAATTTGTGAAATTATTATATTGGAATGGGATCCTTATAGAGTATGGTATGACATCTTTGTTCAATATGAAATCTATGTTTTGGGAATATTTGTATAATTAATTTTGATTGCAATGAAAAATTGGAATTTATGTTATTTCAATTATGCATGTAATTTACATTATTGGAATATTTTTTTATATCTATGTCATGGCATCATGATTTATTCACTTAAGGTGAAAACATTGGAAATTTTACTGTGAAGAACACTAGGGTTCAACATTGGAACCTATGTGTGTGGTATTAGAGCTACCGGGTTCAACGCTAGAACCTATGTACTCATTACGTAAGTGTTATGTAAATCTTATCAGAAGATAATGGGTGAAATGTTCTTACACCAAGATGGCAAGAGAAAAGAACATGGGGAAATAAAATGGAAGATGAGATTCCTAGAAATTTGTTTAAGTTTAGGACTAGTTAAGAGTCGTCCCTGGAGTGAAAACTCCTAAACCAACAATTTTTTAATACATTCCCTTGGATTGTGGAAGATTATGCAATCAGGTTATGTAGGAAGGTTTGGAAGAATAACCAATATATACCTTCATTCCACGAATTAGATATAAAGCTCTAAGGGATAGAGAGGATTGAGAGAATCTCCCTTATTGATAGCAACCTATAACTTCAAAGATTCAATGATTCTTGGATTTAGGAAGAATACTACGAATCTATGAGTATGAATTTATCATAATATGGATCGAATTAGAAATTCAACAAAGGAGGTATCCAAAAGGTTGGAGAACTCTTGACTTGAATCTAATTTTTGTGCAAGGCTAGGAACTTGTAAGAAAAGAGATAGTACCTTAGGAATAAGGGAAAAGACCAGAATGGTCGAAAAAGAAGTAATCAAAAAAGTGGATATGTTTCCACCAACCAAAATTGATGAGAAAGATTTGGAGTTTTGATTAAGATGAGGAGAAGGGAACAAAACAACCCTTGTATCTCTAAAGGTTGTGAGAGAATAAGTTACCAAAAGTTGGAACAAAGTCACTTGGAAAGGAGATTGTGAGAAAGAAGCCTAAAAAGGTAAATTGTATTGATTTGACAAAGGTTTGGATAGTACATATATGGGTTGGAGTATAAGTAGAACTCACCAACGTGTCAACAAAAACCAACATACGTTAGAGGTTCCAAAAGGAAATGGAATGTAGTATGATGCTATGTGTCAAATCAATAGAAGTTGTAAGGAAACAACTCTCTAAGTTGAAAAGTACATCAACAAAAGAGGCTTTGTGAGTATGGATATTCCTCCACAAAGAGGGTATTGGAAAGAGAATAACAATGAATGTTAGCTTGTAAATTTGTTGATTATTAATTAGATATCCTATTGGATGATCCAAAATGTTGAATCTATGAGATAGAAATCCATGATGAATCTAACTTTGAGAAAAAGTATATTCAAGGTATGCCATTGAGGAAAGAAAAGGCCATAGAAATCCAACAACAAGGGATGAAAAATCATTTCATGAAATAAAATATTTTCTAGGAGTTAAACTTTGAGTCGAATGAGTGTTGTGAAAACACTAAGGGGGAAAGGAAGATAGTGGATTGATTCGGATTAAGTACCCCACCCAATGAAAAATGTGGATATGTTTTCAATTTGGAAGAACTTTGACTTCTTAGTAAGTCATTATTACAATAAATTCATGTACTTCATGACCACAAGGATAAGGTATTGGAATTTTGGAGAAAAATAGTGGAAAGTTCAAGAGTTGTGACCTAATATCACACCATACCTTGCATATATATTGATTATAGAATCAATTGCTATTATCATTGATCCCTTAGGGAAATGATAGGAAGATTACTTGGTCATGAAAGGGAAGATTTAGATTACTTATGATTTGTAAGAAAGTGTCTTACTACTCCTAATGCTTTACAAGAATTAGCTAATGTTGATCTATTCTTTGATAGTTAGACTATGTGTATAGTGTGAGATATGTCAATATTATGAAGCAACTTGGCACTATTATCTAACTATGATAGAAAACCTTGAGGATGATAAGGTTTAGCTATAAATCCATAGAAAAGTTATGAAATAGACGATGTGTCGTTATGTGAACCACATCAAAATACCTTTATGGGAATGATAATTTGATCATACTTTATATTCCAATGAAACCCTAGGTTTAGAATATCCTCATTGGGATGAGAAGTTAATTTGATTAAAGAGAGAAGCCTTAGGTTAAGTTTTACCTATTGGGTTGGTATACGTATTGGACTACTCGTTAACACCTATAGGTTGGGAATAACTTGGTTGAGTTGTACATTTTGTCTCGATTGGAACATATAGGGTTAGACTAACCTATATAATCAAACTAGCCATTCATTGATGAATTAATCTAAAGATTAGGGTATACCGAGATGGAGACTCACCTATGTGATTAAGAGAGTCACTTGAGCTAGCGATAAAGTTTTGTGCTTGGTAATTAGGTATGCAATTAAATTTGATATCTACTAGGAACCAACATGATTAAACAGGGATTAATACTCAAAATTAGTACCAATTCTTATCAAGAAAATTAGATTGAGTTGAAAGATGGATTACATATTTGAAAATAATTTAGGGATAGAAGAAATCCATGGTATGGATGACCTAAGATAAATGGGATTTATCTCCACAAAACTCCTAACTAGTATTACTTGGGAATTAAATATGGAATAAGACCGTGAAATAGGTTTTCACTTAGTCAAAGAATAGACTAATATGGGATATAAAAGAGCCTATGTACCCAAAAATTTGGGGAATTAAGGGATGGAATGAGAAAGTTGATGTCAGAGGTAGTACATTGGGGTGATAGATTTATTTGTCAAGTGAGGAACCACTTTAAAACTTGGAAAAGATGGAGTAAGATGTTATTGAGTATAAAAAAAGATAATGTCTAGTGTGCCAAAAAATGAAGATAGGATGGCATCATTGATAGGAAATGTGTACTCTCTTGAGTTTCTAGAGGGGAAGTGGTAGAACGCAAGACAGTTTAACCTGTCTATGTCAATGAAGTTGACATAATGTTGTGATGGAAAAACTCACCAAGGTAGCCAATGTGGTTGAAAGCTTGATATATAGGATTTCAGTCCTAAATAATATATTGTGTGTGGTAGTTACTTAGTAATCCTAAGAAGGTTGTCTTAGTTGAGAACAAGAAAATAATTATATGGTTGTGTGGACCATGATCATACTACAAACATTCAAGTGAATGAATGCACAGAAAACCAAATCTTGAATGATTTGTTGAGTACTTGTAAACTTCTAATGTTGAGGTTTGATCCGTTATATGGAAAGGAAGGTTGGAAACTCTAATAGGCTGAAATAGGCTAAGAAATAGGATTAACCTTAGACTTGATAGTTTGTCAAAAAGAAGTAATAGATCAAAGAGATCAATGAAACTTTGTCGATACAAAGCTTAAGTTTGAAGTAGTATCAAAATTGACAGATGTCCAAGAGCAATGTTGTGCTCAAGATGAACAAGTGGTCAAGAACATTATTGTTGGATAAAGTAAATAGAAAATTGAGAGATGGGTGAACTCAGCTTCTAAGTTATCTAAAAATGTAAACACCAAAGGGAAGGATGGGACCCATAGTGTAGTGTACAATGCACCGTTATTCCTTTCTATTTGGATTATACTAAGGATAAATTTGTGAGCCAATTAGAACATGCTTTCTAGTCACTATAGCATAGGTTTCATGTTTCATTTAGATATTATTGTACATGGGATGCACATATGAAATATTATGAATACAACACATAAGCTCTTAAGAGAGTAAGTATGTGTGATACATACAAGTTTTCCCTATGTGATAGCAAGGAAACTTGATGCAAGGACACTTGATGCAAGGTCTAGGGAAGACAAGGTTGCAAGGAGTAGTGCTACATAGGATGAATGTTTTATAAATCTTACGTATTTAGAAAATGGTAAGTGAGAATTTATTTGACTTTATTTGTATGTTAAAGTGCTATAGATCATTGGGGAAGATGATTCACAAGGGGGGAAGTATGTTACACCCCAAATATGTAATTACTATTTACTATTATTATGTAGGGTAAATGTGAATGTAATTTTTATTCTTCTGGTGATTAAAATGTGCTTGTACTTTGTTATTGATGATGGCACAACCCGAGACTTAGAAAATAACCCACAAACAAGAGAATAATTTTATTATTCAAAAAATGGAGCTTCTTACATGCAGAGGATCTCAAATCCCCAAGTTCTACAACACATGCAAGTTACAGAAACTTACAGAATAACCCTTTCACAATATGCGAACTTGTCCCAAAAAGTTACCCAAAAATTAGAAACCCGCCCATAAATAGAGCTCTTCTTTAGTTTGGAGCCAAAACAACATTCAAATTTGAGTTTAGGCAGTTTGGTGTCGAAAAATTACAACTTGAAGTTCAAATTTCAAAAGAACATTTGCAATTGTATCTTCTAGAAAGTGCGCCAACTTCCCGGGGCCATAACTTTTGATCCGAGACTCGATTCATGAACCGTTTGAACCGTTGGAAAGGTCTCGAAGTCAACAACATGCTTGAATCTGCTATGCTGATTTTAGAAAGTTTCAGGGCCGATCCAGGAAATCTAAGTGCCTCAAATCTAACTCGAATATTTTCAGGTGCAAATCTGGGAGACTAAAACTTCAATATCTTTCAACCCAGGAATAGAAAATAAAAACCATAAATTGGGAATTTCATTATGATGAAAAGGGTATCCAAAAATATAAAAACATCTAAAACCAAAAACTTGAAATTTAACTATTTTTGGGTGATGCAAGATTGCCCTTACCTTGGATGCTCCTGCCAGACACCCAGGGTAATTTCATAAGTGACCTTGTCACATCTTAGATGGTGGAGGAAAACCCAAATGGTCAACTTGCCTTAGGCAACCAGGATGAATCTTCAACAGGCCTTCCTTTCCATTTCACCAGATATTCTTTATACTGCCTATTCCTAGTACTCCTTCCCACATGACTATCTAGGATTTCTTCAATCTCCTCCTTTTCTAGAATAGGTGCTGGAATCCCACACTGTTCCATCATTGGTACTTCCTCTGTGCCTTCATGATACTCTGTCAAATCTAAAATGTTGAACACAGGTGAAATGTTGAATCCATCCAGCAACTCTACCTCATATGCATTCCCTGAATCATGCCTCTTCAAAATTTTATAGGGACTGAACTTCTTCATCTTCAATTTGCTATATGTTCCCATTGGAAACCTTTCTTTCCTCAAGTGGACCATCACCTCATCACCAATCTGAAACTTCTTATACCTCCTCTTCTGATCTTCCTTAGCCTTATACTGCATATTCATCTTGTTAATATGTTCTCTTACCTTCTCATGTATATCCTTGATGTGTTCTATAAAATCTTCAGCTTCAGCACTTATTTTCTTCTCTTGGTCCATCTTCCTCAATTCTAGAGTTGTTCTGGGGCTACCTCCATACACAATGTGGAACGGTGATCTACCAGTGCTTCTATTGACAGAATTGTTGTAAGAAAATTCTACCTAGGGTAAGATCAAGTCCCATCCCTTGGGTTTATCTCCTACCAAACATCTCAGTAGGTTACCCAGACTCCTGTTAACAACCTCTGTCTGCCCATCTATTTTTGGATGGTGTGCAGAACTGAACTTCAAATCTATCTTCAGCTTCTTCCACAAGGTCCTCCAAAAGTACCCCACAAATTTGGTGTCACAATCTGAAACAATACTCTTTGGTAGACCATGTAGCCTCACCACCTCTTTGAAGAACAAATCAACAATGTGGACTGCATCATGGTTCTTCTAACATGGAATGAAATGTTCCATCTTCAAAAACCTATCAACCGCCACAAAGACTGAATCATTCCCTCGTTGTGTCCTTGGCAAACCAAGAACAAAGTCCATACTGATATCCTCCCATGGCCTCTCTGGTACAGGTAAGGGCTGATATAAGCCTATATTCTGGCTCACTCCTTTAGCCTCTGACATACCCTACACCTTTGTACAAACTTCTTCACATCTTGTGACAACTGAGGCCAATAATAATGTTCACTGATAATGGAAATGGCCTTATCCTGACCAAAATGTCCTACCATTCCTCTACTATGCTTCTCCTTTATCAGGTTCTCCCTCATGGAACTCCTCGAGATACACAATTGACTTCCCTTAAATAACATGCCATCTTATGAAATCCAGCCACCTTGTCCTGTTCCGTATGGGTTCCTTGCAAGCTTTCCAAGCCTCTGCGAAATTAGGATCTTCGTATACAGTGTCTTAAGTTCATTGAACCCAACCACTTCAATCTGCATCTTTGTCATCAATGTATGCCTCCTACTTAAGGCATCTACAACCCTATTTGACTTCCCACTCCTATGTTTCAAAACAAAGGTATAACTCTGCAAAAACTCTACCCATTTCATATGCCTCATTTAATTTTCCGACTATTTAGGTACTACAAGGCCGATGATCAGTATATAGAAAAACTCCTTTAGCAAAAATAATGTCTCCATTTCTTTAATGCTTGAACTATTGCATAAAATTCTTGATCATATACAAAATACTTTCTCTTGGCATCATTTAACTTTTCACTAAAATAGGTAATGGGCTTACCTTATTGGCTCAACACTGATCCAATGGCACAACCACTAGCATCACAATCCACCTAAAACGCCTTGTTGAAATCTAGGAGGGCTAGAACAAGTTGCTCTATCACCTTCTGCTTCAACAGTTCAAAATTTTCGCTCCACTACTCCACTTGAATTCTTTTCTATCCCTCTCATTGTTTCAGTCGGGGTCTACAAATACTACTAAAGTTTCTAATGAACTTTCTATAAAAACTAGCCAAACCATGGAAAGATCTCACCTCGGTAGCAGTTCTTGGGGTAGGCCATTCCAAAATAGCCTTCACCTTCTCTGGGTCCATCTTGAGACCTTCTGCTGAGACAACAAACCCCAAGTACACTAACTCCCTCTTCACAAAACTGCACTTCTTCAGATTAATCAACAGTTTCTCTTCTCTTAACTTCTCAAAGGCTCTCTGAATATGCATCAAATGCTCATCCAACGTCTTACTGAAAATCAAAATATCATCTAAATAGACAATAACAAAACTTCCCAAAATTCTTTTAGTACCTTGTTCATGAGCCGCATGAATGTGCTTGGTGCATTGGTTAGCCCAAAAGGCATGACTAACCACTCGTACAGGCCCTCTTTGGTCTTGAAGGCAGTCTTCCATTCATCTCCCTCTTGAATCAAATTTGATGATATCCACTCTTATTAATCTTTGTGAAGTCTGAGCTCCACTGAAACAATCCATCGGTCATCCATCCTTAGCGGAAATATGTATTTGATTGTTATCTTGTTTATGGCTCGGAATACACATCCTCCACTCCCCATCCTTCTTTGGTGCTAGTACTGTAGGTACTGCACATGGACTCAAACTCTTCATGTCAAACCCTTTCTCAACAATTCTTGACTTGTCTGTTCAACTCCTCATTTTCTGCTAGAGTCATTCTATGAGTTGCCTTATTTGGCAAACTAGCTCCAGGAATCAAGTCAATCTGATGACTGATCTTCCTTATTGGTGATAAGCCCTCGGGTACATTATCGAAACAATATCCTGAAACTCATCCAACATCCTAGAAACTTCTTCTGGAACCTTCTCACTATCCTCCTTACTCAGTCTAGGAATCAATGCATAACACACACGTTCATGCTTCATACCTTCTAAAAAATTTCTTCCATCTACATAACAAATTCTAGCACTCTGCATACCTTTTCTTGATCTCCTTGGGGTTTCAACTTGTGATGAACCCCATCCTTTGTCAAGGAATAAGTGTTTGCATGGCCATCATGTATAGCTCGCCTATCAAACTGCCACAGCCTCCCCAACAACATGTGACATGCATCCATGGGGATGATATCATAGAGTACCTCATCATGGTAGCTCCCAATCTTGAACTTTACTAGGCACTGCTCATTGACCAAAACTTTGTGGTCTTTTTGCAACCAGGAAATCCAATATAGATGCAAGTGCCTTTCCCTCTTCAGCTTCAACTTTGTGACCATCTCTTCTGACACCAAATTATCAATGCTCCCACCGTCAATAATGACATCACAACATTTTCCTTTACACTTGCACCTTGTGCAAAATAGATTCTTCCTCTATTCTAGTTCTTTTTCCTCAATCACCAGGGCTCTCCTAATCACTAGGGCTTCTCCCCTTTTAGCATCATCTGAATGTTCAGATTGGGCCTCCTCATCTGCATGCGCAACCCTTCTATGACCTTCTGCCCTTTTGTCTACCCTTCTTTGGTGTGTGGACATTCATAGGCTCGATGCCCTTCTTCACCACACTGAAAACACGTTCCTTTGAAACCACCTCTTCCATATCCTTGTCCATATCTCCCTCGTCCTCTACCTCTTTGATCACCATTGTTTTGATCATGAGGGCAGTATAAGTTGTCATTCCTTTGGCTTCAGCTGGTACCCACATCTTCACTTTTCTTTTCATCATCATTTCGGCTTCCTGAAGGTCTTCCACTGCCCCTTCCACTTTAACCTCCTCGTCCTTTTTGCTTGCCATCTAATCTTCTATTCAGCTTCTCTTCCACCTTCAGAGCAAACTGATACACATCCTCAATGGTGGTCATTCTGACTAAGCTAAACTCGTCCTGAATGCTCGGTCATAACCCATTAAGATATCGGGCTACCTTCTCCTTATTGGCCTCTGTGTGACCCGTTCTAATGATTATCTTGTGAAAATCTTTAGTATATTCTTTCACAGATCTGCTTCCTTGCTTCAACCCTTGCAATTTCTTCAACAAATCTAACTCGTAGTCCACTGGTATGAACTACTTCTTCAGTTTCTCTACCATGCGATCCCATCTGGTGATCTTTCCTTTTCCTCTTTGATTTCTTTCCAACTAGACCTCTTTCCATCAAATATTGGCATGGCCCTTTTGCTTCATTTTCACAAACTTAACCTGATCTGGGTCCTCTATTTCCTCATACTCAAAATATTCTTCTAGCTCATTGATCCAGTCAATCAACTCTTCTGGGTTCAGACTTCCGGAATAACTAGGGACTTCTACTTTGGGTCTTTTCCCGATCTTTGAAATGGCCCTTATTAGCCGCATTTGGTCTTGATCAATTGCTTCTTCTTCCTCTTCCGCATTTGAACCTTCTTCTTCTCCTTCATCTTCACTTTCCTCCTGCAGGTTTAACCCTCTTCTCAACTACTCTTGTAACGCATCAATCTGTCTTTGGAGAGCTGCCAATGCATCTCTTCCACCAGCATTTATGCCACCTCAACTACCTCTGGCACCACCATGCCTACCAGGCTCTTGGAGGCATCTTTCTTGACCTTGACCCACAACCACGGTCCTGGTGTGAATTGCCTCACGATCGGCGATCTATCCACATGCTCAAGAAAACCTGCTCTGATACCACTTGATGAGGGCACAGCCCGAGACTTAGAAAATAACCCACAAACAAGAGAATAATTCTATTATTCAGAAAATGGAGCTTCTTACATGTAGAGGATCTCAAATCCCCAAGTTCTACAACACATGCAAGTTACAGAAAGCTACAAAATAACCCTTTCGCAATATGCGAGCTTGTCCCAAAAAGTTACCCAAAAATTAGAAACCCGCCCATAAATAGAGCTCCTCTTTAGTTTGGAGCCAAAACAACATTAAAATTTTATTTTAGGTGGTTTGGCGCCAAAAAATTACAACTTTAAGTTCAAATTTCAAAAGAACATTTGCAATTGTATCTTCTAGAAAGTGCGCCAACTTCCCGGGGCCATAACTTTTGATCCGGGACTCCGATTCGTGAACCGTTTGAACCGTTGGAAAGGTCTCGAAGTCAACAATGCACTCAAAATCTGCTGCACCAATTTTGGAAAGTTTTGAGGCCGTTCTAGGAAATCTAAGTGCCTTAAATCTAACTCAGAAGATTTTCAGTTGCAAATTTGGGAGACTAAAACTGCAATATCTTTCAACCCAAGAATAGAAAATAAAAACCGTAAATTGGGAATTTCATTATGAAAAAAAGGGTATCCAAAAATATAAAAACATCTAAAAACTGAGAAACTTGAAATTTAACTATTTTTGGGTGATGCAAGATTGCCCTTACACCACTGGATGCTCCTGCATCAGTTATCAATGCATTATGAATAAACATTATTTCATTTAATGAAGAAATGCATATGTGTGAAATGGATGGTTATTGAATTGATATTCTAACTATGGAGATGTATTATGTGTAATGCATATTTTGTTGAATAGCTGACTACCTTGGACATGTTTTGAGAATGTGGATGTAGGTATATTTTCATTCCTCCAGGTGGAGGGGAAGTATCACTAAAGAGAAGATCTTGGTTGGGTAACCAGTAACATAACCTATATGAGCTTACACACATCACAATAGAATAATTGAGTTGGGTTATCATGTGGGAAGTAGGTAAGTCATCCTTAGGGTGATGTGTTTGCATTAGTAAAGGTTTTTATTACTACTGAATGCATGCTTGGATGATGTTTATCTATTTGAGCTTGTGATTCCTTCCTTATCCTTCTATGTTTGTTTGTGTAGTTGAATGAGTGTTCAGATATATGCATACATGCATATATATGCATATGTCAACATATGTGTACGATAGATATAATGGGATGTCCATACGAGTACGATGATATATGTATAGATATGCACATGTATATATATAAATGATTGATTTGATGCTATAATCTCGTGTTCATAGTCATTCAGATATTGAATGAATCATTTGATTATCATGTTGCTAGATAATATATATATAGTGGCATAGAAAATTGGACACTCTTGAGAAAAGAGAAAATCTCATGCTTAAATGGACCTACTTTTGAGCACCCCTGCATTATTCATCCTTCAAAACAACATTTATAGGCCCCTAAGAACCATTAATTTTTATCTAGAGGCCCATTTCACTTGGGAAATCACTTAAATCCTAACAAACAACACTTAATTCATTCACATCCTGAAAACCCACCTTCAAAAAGTACTAGTGGGACCCATTCGCCACCTTGGGAAAATGAGTCCCCTCTAGTGGGACCCATTCGCCAAGGGTAGTGAATGAGTCCCTTTTGAGGGAAATTTCAATTTTGAGCAAGAATTCAATTAATTCAACTTAATTTTTTGGTGGATGTCAGCCTCTTAGGTCTAAATAATAGGAAAATTAGGTGTTGATGCTTATAAATACTCATTTTAAGTCATTTTTACAAAACAAATTCTAAAGTCAAGTCTTCCGCAAGTTTCATTAGCAAAGTTGAAGTTTTAGGGCAACAAACTAGGGTTTTTGTAGGTCTTGAAGCTCACTCTTCATTCAAGATTCAACATTGCAAAGAGTTGATGATGGATACCTATGGTGAATCATGGAGAAATCTAGGTTGAGGAGATGCAACTATCCATCAAATCACACCTAAAGACTTGATTTCAAAGTGATTCCATCTTCCATTTTCTCTTTATCTTCAAATTAAGGTTTACATTCCATTTGCATGTCTTTTGTCTCCATGTTGATGTGTTGTAGGATTTCAAGGGTTGAAGTTTTGCATCATTCAAATCACATTTACATATCTTATTCTAGCACAATAGAATAGGGTTTTATATACTTCAAGATTTCCTGGTCTTTAACACACTTAAGACTAGGTTTTTATGCAAATTTTTTTCCATTCAAGGTTTGATTACCCAACTAGGGTTTTGACCAAGGAAAACCCCCCATTAGAGAACCAATTTTAAGCTATTTTGTAGAAATTTCTCTATATCCTGATTCAAGTTTCCATCAGAAAGTGTTGTATAGGTGTTAAGGTGTAGAATAAAGATATGAATTTGCAAAAAAATGAAAGTGGACTGATTTGCCATGGATGGTGAATGAGTCCCTCTTGAGGTGACTTTTTGAGTTAGATGCAAATCCTGACACCCAGTTTGTAGAAATCAATTTCTAGGCAGAAAACCCTGTCCTAGGACTGATTTTCCCAATGTGGAAAATGAGTCCCAATCAACATAAAAGTCATATTTTTCAAATTTATTAGTGTTTTCTAGTCATCTTTAGCTTTGCAAGTGCACACATTCTGAAAATTAGCTTTTTGTTTAGTTTGATTTGCATTTTTGTTCATCTTTTTAAGCTTTTTGCAAACCTCACTGTGTTTTCAAAGATTGCATATTTCATAGGTTGTGCATCAATATTCAATCAATTTCATTAGTTAGTTGCATTTAAAACATTTCATTTAATCCGATTTGCATCATACATTCCTTTATTTGAGTGAACCACTTCAATTTTGGGGTTATATCTCTCTCCTTTTAGGTGAAAGATCCTAAGAGTGCAAGAGAAGTCAATAGCCAACCACAAAATTGTTGGTTCATTTTGGTGAACCTACATATTGAACATTATCTCTTTCTGATTTGCATTTGCATTTATATCCTAGGACTCAATTACATTGTCCTTTTCCTTGTTTTTGCATCCTAGGGATTCTTAAAATTGCATTAGTTAAAGCATCATTTAGAGTTCATTATTGCACCTTATTTCATACCATTGTTCCAAAATTTTGTATTTTTTAGTCTTTATCTACACTGTACAAACCTGAACACATCTAGAAAAGTAAAAAAATAAAAAAAACTTAAAAGTACCTATCTTGGGACTCATTTTCCACCTAGGGAAAATCAGTCCCACTGTAATTTTTGAATCAGTATTTTCCATAATTTAGTCTATTGCTTTACACATTTCTATTTCCTGCACTTTCTTTTCTATCATAATTTAGTTATCTTTTGATTCATTAGCATAAGCATCATTCTCTTTTATGGAATTTATGAATAGTCTTAGATGTTTGTAAATTTCCTTTTCAGTGTTAGTTCCTAGTTCTTTTAGATCAGATTCATCAATACATAAAAATACAAAACCGAAAACCGAAAACCAACCTTTCAAAAAAATGATTCAATTTAGAAATACCATCTCATCCAAGCCTCTTAGTGGTGATTATGTAGACAAGTTATATGGAGTTCTTCAAGACTTCTTCTCACTCACTTCATCCTCTAAAGCTTTCCATGAGAAGCCTAAAATGATTTATGATAACCTATCCCTCATACCTTTTAGTAGTGATGACCTTGGCTTGTTAGATGAAGCCCCTCAGGACTTCATCTCCCCTAAGTCATCCACTAACGTTATTTGTTCCCAAAATACAACAAAAAATGTTAACACCTCTAACATTTACCCTAAACAACTTAAACCAATTGATGATAACCTACCCCTCAAATCTTTTAGTCGTGACGATTTTGACTTGTTAGATGAGCCCCTTCAAGACTCCATCTCACTCAAGTCATCCACTAGGGTTTTTCTTAAGCAATCTAAAACTAAGGATGTTAATGTGATTCAACCTCAACTCATTCTTTACCCACCCTTACATAAACTTCATCCTTCCAATAAACCTGAGTTCACTCTTTACCCACCTAAAACCGATGTGTTGCAGCAATTTAGTAATGTTATTGTTGCTCATACATATAACACCCAAAAAAATCTGCAACCACCGCAACCAACCCCACCCTCTTTACCTTTACCTAATCTGCCTAGTGCTCCTCAATTTCCCTCACACCCAAAGGAGTATGATCTTGTTGAACAATTAAAGAATACTCCTACAAAGATTTCCCTTTGGGATTTACTTCAGAATTCACCAAACTATCACACTATTCTTCAAACAACATTATAACAAATTGCAACTCCTCCTGGTACAACTCTGAATGATGTGGAAACTTTAATATATGAAATGAATCAAGTTAATCTTGACATTACTTTACATCAACATGAGCTCCCTCCTTTAGAGTTGTGGAAAAAAAATGAATCCTTTATGATAATTTCTCAATTCAATCGAATAAGTATCAAAAGAACCCTTATTGAAAATAGTTTTTCCCTTAATGTGTGTAGTGTGAATCTCCTTGATAGATTGCATGTTGAAAAGTCACAAATAATATCTGATTCCATATCCATTCGATGATTTGATAATACAACAAAGCAACTGCTCGATATAATAACTTTACCTATTACAGTGGGGGTGGCTACTCTACAAACTCCTATTCATGTCATGCCTTATGATCTTTTGTATAATCTTTTTTTAGGTAGACCTGGATTCATTAGATGAATGTAGTGCCTTCGACCCTTCTTTGTATAATGAAATATGTCTATAACAATAACATTTATCAAGTTGAAATAGACCTCGAGCCTAAAAATTGCTTGCACCTTGAGAAAGGAGCTACAAGTCCTCTAAAAACATTAATTCCAACATTTCATATAGAACCTCTCAAAATTGAACAACAAGAAGAGGAATCAACATCTAAATTATTTGGTGATGATTGGGGATCCTTAGAATTCACACCTTCATTTATGGGAAAATACATAATCATACAAAAGAAAGATGAGAAACCTGAACAACCAACCATCATGTCAATTCATAATTCCAAACAATCTTCTCAAACATCTATCTCCTCTACTTTGGAAGAAAATACATGCATGCAACAAATTTTGATTAGATAAATTATCAATCTTTGCCTAATCTGAAAGAAATGGAAAGAATTTATGGAAAATGCTATGAACTTATGAAACAATTAGGATATACTAGAAAAGGATGTGGAAAGAATGAACAAGGAATTTGTGTCCCTATAAAACCTAATACACAAGAGACAAAAACCAGATTAGGCTATTGTGCCATAGAAAAATGGCCCCTTGTCATTTTCATGGCTTTTAGGTCTTGTTTCACAATGTTTGGTCTATTTTTCTCTAATTTTATATTGTAATATGGCTTGAACATGCATATTTATGTACTAAAATTCAAATAATGACATCTTGTGAAGGTTTTATGAAGTGTTGTAAAACATTTCTACACTCTTCTAGACTCTATTTATTACAATTCATCTAAAAATCACCTTTTCATCATTAATCAAGTCCTATTTTGAAGTGTTGTAAAGTCTTGTAACAAGATTTCATGCTTTTATAGGCATAATTTCACTTTACACCTTTCTTATGCTTTATTTGACCCCTTTATGCCCTTATAATCTTTAATTAAGTGTATTTTTGAATGTAAACACAACAAATAACATTAAATGCAAGATAATTCCCGACACCCATTTTTAGGTGCTAGGTGGGACCCATTTGCCATGGGTGGCGAATGAGTCCCCCTTGGCTCCAAATTCAAAATATTTGAAATTTCCTTTCATTTTTTTATTCAAAATCACTTGATGTTGGCTTGTGATGAGGTATTAATGAGTTACTAAGGCACAAAATTGTATAAATAAGTGATTTTCACCTCATTTTACATCTCCTACAAACACATATCACATCCAAGCAATCTTTTCAATCACTCAAGCATTCAAGCATCTTACAACATCAAATCAAGAATTCATCAAACATTTTGAAGAACCCATTGACATATATTCATATTTTGTTCAACAAGGGTTTGGTAAGTTGATAACATTTGCATGTTATTAGTTTATCATTCTCTTTCTTTTCATTATTTCATTAAGGGTTTGATTACCAAAGTGGGGTTTGACCAAGGAAAACCCCTATTTGCTAACCCTCAACCATTTTTTCCTCTTGCATGTGTGTGTTTGTAGACCTTTATATGCAAAATTTACAAGCATTTAGATGTTGAAGAATGGTCAACAAGTCAACTAGGTGCTTCAAGTCAAATCAATCATTTTTCAAGCTTAGAGAAGGTATTTTGTCTGTTTCCTACATAATTGACTTCGACAACCTAACAAGCAGACATCCCCAAGTTTGGTGTTGTAGATTTGGCTCTTGATTTCTCATAATTTTGGGAGAGGATTGATTCGCCATCAGTGGTGAATGAGTCCCACCTTAAGACTGAAAAATGTAGGTTTTGTCAGATTTTGGATCCCGACAGTCAGAAACTGGTTCCCAACAGTTTTCACTAGAAGCAAGACTAATTTTCTACCCTGGGTGAATGAGTCCCACTGTTAATTTTTTGTGATTCTATACAACATTTCAAAGATTCCAAATTCCTCAAATCTTTTCCTAGGTGCACTCTGATTGAACTCACTTCTTTTTGTTGTGCACCTATTCATTCCTATTCTTTTGTTTGCATATCACATTGTGTTTGCTAGCATAACTCAAATCTTTAGTTTGCATTCAAATTCAGTCATATAGATCACTTGATTGCATTTATTTCACTTCATTTAGCTTAAAAAATATCATACATAACATAATTTGAATGAACCCTTTATCATTTTTGGCCCTACTCTCTCCTTTTAGGTAAAAAACCCTAGAAGAGCTAGAAAGTTGCATGGTGCCAAAAAATATATGGTTCATTTTGGTGAACCTACATTTTAAACAGTTTGCATTTTTTATTTCATTTGCATCTTTCTTCCCAGATTGCACTTGCATCAACATTCAATTAGGATATTATTTTTTTCTTGCATTCTAGGACTTCTCATATTGCATTAGTGAAAGCCTTGTTTAGATTTCATTTTTGCATTGCATAGCATTGAAGAAACTAAAAATCTACATTTTGCATCCTTAATTGCCATCTGAAAAACATTAAAATCACATTAATTTTTTTGAAAAACAAAAAAAAACTCACACTGGGACTCATTTGCTACCCTGGGCGAATTAGTCCCTCTGTACTTTTTACATAGTATTTTCAGACATTATCTGGCATTTTTTTGCATTATAGTTTTATGTAGTTTCTATCTATTTTCATTTCCAGAATCCTTTTTTTAGTCATTTATTGAACCTTAGTTTACTTGCATCATGTAATTTTCTTTTAATAAGTTCTAGAATTCCCTAAAATTCTTGATAGACATGTCCAATTGTGCCTTTGGCTATGACCCTAATGACCTTGAACTTCCACATGCTCCTTCAACTCCTCATGATTGTCCTCCTCGTGATGTATACATCATTGGGGAAGATGATGATAGCATGAACAAGTTCTACAATGAATGCCTTGATAACCTAGAAGCCAATGCAGCCTTTTATCCATCCATGAGGATACAAGATCTTCCTACTGTTGCACCCCCTTATCACTTTGCATACTTACATCCTAAAATCAATGAAGGACCTAAGGTTCCTCCCTCAAGTGGATCTATTTCCTCTAAACAAAACTCAAAACCACTTTATGATCACAAAGTCACAAACACTCCCATAAACCTTGAAGAAAGATGTGGCAAAGGCTTCATTATCCTAAGTAAACAAGGTTGTGACACAAAACATGAACATGAAATTCACCAACTTCTTGAACAAACACCAATCAAAGAAAACACAACAGGATTTGGATATCAAGATCCTTCTCATCCTGATAGACCCCCTTGTAGACACATAAAAATGACCTAGGTCTACAAGCTCTATTTTTGCCATTTTCCTCCTAGCATAGTTAAATTGTTTAATTATGTCATTTGGTCCACTTTCTACTATTAATTAAATAATTCATAATTATTTAATTGATTCATGTCTTTTATTCCTCTTGATTATTTAAATAAATAAATTTAATTTATTTATTTAAAGGCATCACTAATTCTCTAATGTCTTTCCATAATTAAATAAATTCCTTAATTTATTTAATTATCTTGGTCCATAATTCTTCCTGATTATTTAAATAAATAAATTTTATTTATTTATTTAAATATGTCATTAAGCTCAAATGTCTTCTCATAATTAAATAGATTCTTTAATTTATTTAATTATTATCCACCTTGGCATTTTCCCCATTTTAAATAAAAGTATTTATTTAAAATGGTCCCACTTTTTAACTTTCCCTCTTTTAGTAAATAATTCAAATTAATTATTTACGTTCACATGACCCCACCTTTTTGAATTAAATTAATTTTTAACTCAAAATAGTATTTTCCTCCATAAATCAAGTAATTTCTAATAATATTTGATTTTCTAGCTCCCTCTTTTTCTATGCCAATCTTATCTCCTTGTCAGATGCATTGTCAACCCTTGATTTGATTTTCTCAAAGTGAATCTTGTCCACTCATTTCAAATTTAACCTAATGTTTCCCTAACCCTAATTGTGGGTTGCCATATTGAATCTTGTCCATTGATTCTAGGGCACTTGTCAATCTTCAATCTTGGCCATTCATCCAAAATTGTATTTTCTATAAAATGGCAATTTTGTTCTCATTTTGTCACCTCATGCTATTTACATCTCATGCAATCTTGTCTTAGGTACTCTTGGAATCTTAGATTGCTTACTAGTTGCATCTTGGATTGACATATTTTAGTCATAGTTCATAGTTGCTTACTAGTTGCATAGTATTGCATTTCATATCAAATCCTTCAACATTTTGCTTTGGTCTTGCCATAGTCATAGATTGCTCACTCAAAATCTGAGGGAAAACTTCATATTTTAGAAAATAGAGAAGGTGTAATGGATGTCAATCATGGAGGTTGAAGGCTTAAGGTGATATCTTTCTGGTTTTCATGCTATTTCCTCCTTTTTGCTTCATTATTTACTTTGGGTTTTGATTTATTTAGTTGATAATCTACTAACCTAAGAATTTCCCTTAGTTACATTGGTGAACCCGATGCTAAAATCGTGACTTTTTTTTTTCCATATGACTTTTTGTTTTGTTTTGCAACTATATGTACGGAATGATGCATTCATAGTTTCTAGCACCACAATCACTATGTCATGACACATTCAGCAAATAGAACGATGCATTTGTAGACCCAAACCACACTTTCTACTTATAGAGACACATTCATGAATAATCTGATTCGTTTGACATTTAGAGCCATGCATCTGCATACTGCGATGCATCTGTTCTATAGACTCCAACATACAAAACTGAGCCTCATTTTCTATGAAGAGTGACACATTTGCTCTATTGCAACGCATTCATCTAGTAAATTTTTGCATTTGGGTTTTTCTAGAATTTTCCTCATTTCTCATTGTAATTTGTTAGTTTAGGGGATTTTCTAGCTACTAATGGGTTGTTGTAGCATGTGGCTTTGAATTTTTGTGGGTCCAAGGAATATTTTTGAGACTACTAACAAGTGGTTTTGTAGATTCGATTGTCCAAGGATTTGATTTTGAAACACTTACATTTGTTTATTTTTAGATTAAAAAACACTTCCATTGGTTCTCTAAAAAGAGCATTTGCTTGTCTCACTTATATTTAATTAGGGGGTTAAAAAACTTTGCTTGATTGTGCTTGAAGGTGGTAGGTGATTATGCTCTTACCTTGTGCAAACTAGGTGATCAGAAAACCAAAACCATCTATTTTATGTGTCACCCCGATTCAATAATCAAAGTCTCCTCTCCCCTTGCACACTTGTGCAATCCTTGGAGCAAGAGAAACAATTATTGACTCTAGGAATTGGGCCTTCCTTGGTGGGAAAAATTACTCACCCCAAGGCGACTCAAACCGGCAATGAAGCTCTTTGGCTGAGCTACCCCCGACCGGTATATAAATGTGAATCCTAATGGAAAACTTAGGATTACGAGTGTAGATGTGTTACACAGATAAGTGAACTCCCCAAAACCCTGTTGAGCATAACCTCTTCAAGCTAGAGTTCCTCCTTATGAGAGCTAATCTTTCCCCATGTGTGGCCACTCAAACAGGGGTCCCAAACTAAATTTCTTGGTGTAGTAGCCAAAATCCTTTCTATTTGCTAGCACAATAACAGTCATTGTGAAGGCATCCACATTCCCACAATTCTTAGTAGAGGTGATCAACCTACCATGGGATATTCATGGGGGTTGGAAGCTTGGTTGACCTGAGAAGTAGTGCACTATAAGGGGGAGCTCGTGTGGCCAATCTTTTGGATTCATCCACTAATAATAAGTTTGGTTGGGGAACCCACATGGAATCTAGTGAATATTGTCCTTGCCTAACCTAGGATTGTGCTTGGCTTCATTGTGCTTGTTTTCAAATAAAAAATATTGTGTTTTCTGAGACATTCAAACAAAAAAACACCATTACACAGATCTGGAAACAAACATTCAACTTAAAACATTCCAAAATTGGTCAAAATTGCAATCAAACTAGACATTCATTCTTCCTACAACACATTTGTTGCTTCCTGCATCACATGTGTTATGTTGAACCACATTTGAAACTTTCTATAATGCAATTTCTCTGATAAAATGCATTTGTTTCTTTCTACACTGCATGTGCTATGTTGAACCACATTTCAATCTTTCTGAGTCGCATTCACTCTGCTATAGCACATTTCTGCTTTCTGAAACACATTTGCCTTTGTGCACTACATTTGCCATTTTCTATGGCACAATCGCTTTGTTGAGCCACATTTGTCATTTTTAGTGATGCATTTGATATTTTGAACTGCAATTGATTCTTGAAATGATGCAATTGCCTGTCATTGTTGTGCAATTTTTGCACACACGCCCCGTTGAAAGCAAGGACCCTCTTTTGCTTTCACTTTTGTGCTTTTGGCCCTTTGATTTTGAGGAGTTGCATGTTGAAAATTTCCTTGGCATGTGCTTAATATGTTTGTCTTGCTTTCCCAAGTGTTTTCCCAAATTTTCACATTGAAAATAGTATGTTTCTGGCCAAATACAGGTTTTCACCTAGGTTCGGGATTTTTCAGTCCATCCGGATTTTCCTGAATTTCTTGCAAATTCCGGTTTCGTGCTGCAGTTCGGGTTTTTGAGCAAGTTCTAGATTTTTTGATACCTCTGAATTTTCTCGGATTTCCTTCAGAGTCCGGCTCGATCGGTTTCAACTCTGCTGTTCGAGAATTTTCAGTCTCCACAAAAATCCGCTTGGGCTAGATTTTTCCAAAATTTTGTCGTCCTGTCAGGTTTCTGGATTTCGTCTGGCCATCTTGTACACTTCATTGATGTTCTTTGATGGGGTTGTATTTAGTCGTTCTTTGGATATTTTCTTGCCATTATGCTTTATCATTGGCATCCTGTTGAGTTTTGATATTTGATCTTGTTGTGCTTTGGCATTTTGTTTGCTCTGTGCATTCATATTTGATCTTGTTGTGCTTTGAAATTTTGTTTGCTTTGGAATTTTGGAATTTCCCTTCTGGCTTGGATTTCATGACTGGCTCAGGATTCTGGATTATGTGCTAATTGCGCTCAAACAACATTTCTGGGTTGATTTTGATTTTTGTTTGAGTTTATATGGATGATGAATGTGTTGCCGATGATAAACTAATCTTGATCTTCATGTTTTAATGGTGTTATAATGAATACTTATGTTGGGTTTTACTGAGTGCAGGTTGAGTCTAGCATGGTCGATTGGAATTCTGGAGATGAAATTTAATGAAGAAATTTGAAATACTGGTTGCTCCACCCCTTGGCCAACTTGGAGAAGGTAGTTAATTTGGGGCTACATTGAAACTTGTGCCTTGGTTTGAATTGTGTTGAGGATCCTAGGCCGACCTTGGACTGAGTTCATGTATTTAATGTCAATTTATTTTTTTGAATTCTCCTTGGGCTGACTTGTTTTGGTTGTTTTATTATTGTAAAATCCTTATTGGGACGACATGCTTTGGGGTTCTCTATAAATTGGGCACTTTACCTCATTTGTAACAGAGAGATAGATATAGAAATAGCTAGTTTGATACAAGCGAATTTAGTAGTAGAACAGAAGTACAAGTTAGTCAATTTCTGAGCAATTGTTGTAACAGAACATTGGAATTGTTGTTGAAATCTGGTGATTCAATATAATTACAGACATTGTGATTTTCTGGTGATCTGTTGACTTATCTTGCATGGTTCTTATGATTCTATTTTTCAAATTGCTCAAGGTTATTAGATTTAGATTTAGATCTGATTCAATGATGTTCATGATTTAATGTTTGAAGTGTTGCAACAATCCATGGTCCATACTTTTTGCTAGCCTGGACTTTATATTCATTGTGCTTAGTTTAATTGTGAAGTTCATTCATTTCAATTGCAATTGGGTTGTCTTGGATGAATGTTCATAATCTGAAAATCTTAAAACCTTAGAAGATTGTACTATTTCTATAAGATTGTAGATTTATCTTGGTCAAGTAGGAATTAGTTTATGAGGGATTGGTCCATTTCAAATATTTCGTCATTTGCATTGTTAATCTTAGGAGTAGTTGAATTTAGTAATCTCTCTGAAACCCTAACCTTTTTTTATTTCTTTATTATTTGGATTAGATTTAGGATTGAAGTATCATTACGTTGTCAAATATGATAAATTCAAGATTCAATCTTTTCTTGTAGTAAGGTCCCTTTGTGATTACTAGCATTTTCACATTTATCACTGAGTTGTTTATGCATTGTCAAGACCTGACATTAGAGACCTTGGGGTTATCTCTTGAGGCTTGCTGATAGAGATTTACCTTTCAAGAGAGATAGGATTCCATATTCTATTTGAGTTGTTGTTGTGTAGAAAACATCATCAACAAATTGGTGCTAGAAGGAGGGCCTGAATAAGCTAAGCTGGACCAATTTTTGTATGCTATCTCTCCTGAAAGATTTAGAAGAAGAACCAGATCTACTCTGGGAGAGGAGGAATTTCAAGAATTTCCAGACCCTACTAGTTCAAGGAGGACCAACAAAAGGGGAGAATCATCATCCACCCAACCACCTCCATCTCCATCATTTTCAAGTCCATCTTCATCTAAGTCTGAGGACATTCCCATTCCACAACCTCACCCAGTCATAAATCACCCATTACCACCCCCCACCTCCACCAATGGATTTCCTAGCTAATAACCCATCTCCATTGAGTTTCTCCAATTACAATGTTATGCCCAAGAACCCTGAGCACTTTTGTTCAAATTTCCATGTTAATGATCCCAATAGAACTGATGAAGAACACATCAAGATCTTTTAGACTAGCCTTAAGGATAGAGGAATCAATCATGAAGATGTAGCATGTAGACTCTTTCCTTATTCCTTAGGAGAGGATGCATTCCATTGGTACAATCATTTACCTATTGGGTCTATCAAGAATTGGACTGAGCTAGAGACTACATTTCTGCAGAAGTTTAGGATTCCCATTAGTTCCAATGAGCTCTATCATCAGTTCACTAATGTTAAGAGAGAATTTAATGAGCCTATAGGGTCCTTTAACAAAAGGTTTCATCGTGCCTATACCCGACTGCAGACCCCTTATGCTATTGATGATGCCACTACTTTGGAAGTCTATTATGAGGGACTTGATAGTCTGACAGCTACCTTCATGAAATGGAGGAACAATCCTCCTAATACTTTGCTTGACACATATGTAGAGGCTGTAAAGGTTAGCACTACTTTAAGACAACATTTTTTCTGGAACTTTACCATCATTAGGACCCGCTACTCACCCTGGACAAGTCCCAGCCCTGAATCACACTCTCACTAATCATACTCCCATCATGAATTTGGTTCCTCATTTTCCTCTTGTCTCTCACCCAGGGCCTCCAGTGAATCAAATTCCACCTACAGTCAGCTATCCCTAGAAAAATACCAATCAGCCTCTTCATCCACAATCTCATGCTAGCTATCCCCCATATCTACAGAATTCTAAAGTTTTGAACCAGTCATTAAGTACCAACACTACAGTAGGATATTCCCAAAATAATGTGATCCCTTCCCCATATAGAATCCCTAACCAGGAGAGATTGGATGAATTGTTTGAACAAGTGAAGAAGCTGAATATGGAGGTGACTTACTTGAGGAACCAAAACAGTCAGTTGCAAGCTGCTCAAAGAAATATGCAATCAAATCAAAACAAAGAAATTCAAGAAAATCAACAAGGATAGCACTTTGATAGAGGGAAACGTGAGGAAAGAGGATATAACCATGAAAGAGGATACAACAATGACAAAGGATATAGTAATGACATAGGATATGGTGATAGAGGATAGAATTATGATAAGGGACAATCTTCAAGCTAGAACTTTGAAAGAGGTCATGCTGGTGGACAAGTTTCGATAGGAGACAGCTACCCAGATAGAATGGGACTTGGAATACGAGGCCTAACAATGGAGGAGTCCATACCCCATTGGATCAACCAGTCAATCAGTTAGTCAGTCAAGAGAAGCCTCCTAGTGGTGTATTTTTAGTTGAAGCTTCTTTGTCAAGATGGTGTAGGCTTCACAAAACAAGTCAGCATTCTAAGTTAGATTTTCAAGAATTCCATATAGCAGCTTCAATATTCTAGTATGAAGTGGAGAAAAATTCAAGTATTCAGGAGATGGTGCCATCCACTCCTTATGATTCACCAATGTTACTCCTAAACCATGCTCCTTTTCCGTAGAGCAAAGACAATGTGCCTGAAGAAGAGTCAGACCAGTTGAAAGAAGAGGAAAACCAGGTATGCAATGGAGATGAAATTTCACAATTGTTTGGTGAAAATACAGTAAATGACAATCGCCCCTTGGATGAAGAAGAAGCTTATGTTGAAGAGGTGAAAACTTTCCAGAGGCCTGTTAAGAAGTATGATTTGAGAGACATGCCACATAGACAACCAACGGTTGGAGGTCCCTTCACCACCTCTATTCCACCAAACAACTTCTCCACACCTCCAAATCCCAATGCAAGTAATAATCCATCATATCCTCATGTATCAAAGCAATAACTATCAAAGGAAGGGCAGGCACAGGTGGACATGTCAAAAGGAAGAGCTGTTGAAGCAAGCAAAGACAGGATGGTGGACTATCAAAAAGAGGCTCCTGTTGATTTGAGTGATGAACAATTGGCTATATATGTTGCAGAAGAACTCAAGAAGCTAAAGGTAAGTCTATCTGCATTTGAATTATTGAGGGTTCCAACCATTAGGAATGCAGTTCTAGGAGCTTATAATGCAAATTCCATATCACAAGATAAATCAGTTAGCTCTCAAATAGTAGGAAGGAAAAATTAGACTCAAAATCAAGTTCATATGCCTCTTGGAGATAAGGGAAAAGAGAAAGATAGGACTCAATTTTCTCAAGTAGATACTCCCTTAACTTTGTTTCAAGGGAAAACAGAAACTCCTCCATTCCTAATTTATGTCCGCATATTTGGTAAGCACTTGCACAATTGCTTGTTGGATTCTAGTGCTTCCACAAATGTAATGCCATATGGTGTCTATAAAGCTTTGGGCATTACTCCTGTTGATTCTCAAAGGAAAGTTACATAATTGGATAGGACTAAAGTTAACGTTGAAGAATTAAATATGTTTTAAATGTAGGTTGCTTCTGACCCTAGAATTCAGCAAGTTATCAATATACAAGTGGCTGACATACCTGATGCTTATGGCCTGATTCTAGGAAGATACTTTACCAGGGCCTTAAATGGATATGTGTCAACTGATAACTCTCATATGTGGCTTCCCTGGAAGGGAGTGCCAAATAAGATTAGAATTGAAAGAGAACCTAGGATGAAGTATATGATCACAGAAAATAAAAATACCTCCAATGAAATTCTGATATCAGAAGTAAGTATGGGTAATTACATGCTTTCAGTCCCTTCTAAGGAGTTAGATGTAGAGGAAGTCCTTATGTTCCACACAGTGCCTACAACAAAATCTAGTAGTACTGAGGCCTTGGTGGAACCAGTTGAAAATGAAGATGATCTTGAAGATAATCAGCTCAGTTTACTAGATAATTTCCAGGAATTCATTCAAAAATGCATTGAAGATTAGATTCAGTTGGGTAGGAAGATGAATTTCAGGGATTTTCTCTTGCCAAATTGGTGTAGGGTTCATAATGCCTCCCATTCTGAACTGGATTGTTGCTTATGCCAGACTACAGTGGAACAAGTGCAGAAGTGTATCAACCCTACTCTAGCAATCAAAGTTGATATCCAGAATATTCAAGAAGACCCTAAGGAGAAGAAAGTGATGCTTTCTGAAGAACCTTCAAGAAGCAACAATGCAAGAGATACAGCAAGGAAATCTGTAGTTATTGACTATTGGACTTTAAGATTTGATGGGTCCAAATCAAAGCAAGGAGCTAGGGCAGGATTTGAGCTAATCAGTCCAAAAGGTAAGACATTATTTGTTGCTCATAGACTTCAATTTCATTGTATGAATAATGTATAAAAATATGAGGCTTTGGTCCATGGGTTGTTAATGGCACTAAAGAAAAAGGTCAAGATCTTGCAAGTTTTTGGGGATTCTGAGTTAGTGGTTAAGCAAGTTAGAAGACAGTACTCTTGTCATGATAGAAGAATGACCAATTATAGACACAGAGTATGGGACCTTATTGAAGGATTTGATGCCTTCAACATTCATTTGATACCATGAAGTAAAAATTAGACAACTGACTCCCTTGCTCAGGCAGCGAGTACATTGTAACGTCTATCTCTTTCTGGGTTGAACAAGTTTACAGTGGAGTTGACTCAAGTACCTTCAATACCTAACAATGTCACCAACTTCCAGGTATTTGAAGATGATAAGCATATTTTAGATTTTATCACAAGCTCAAATGTTTTTGCTTCTCAAATTATTGATGAAACTGAACTCCAAGAAGCAGAAATGGATTTAGAAGGGGTAATCAATTTGAAAACCAATACTATTCCCAAGGGAATGGTGTAGTTAGAAATAATTTTTGATTTGGATAAAGTCAGAGATCAAGAGCAAGATGCCAAGAAAGAGTCCATCAAATGGACAATGTGAAAAGTATAATATGGGAACTCAGGATGATGCCAAGAATGTCTTCATTGGAAAATTATGCATTCCAGAAGAAAGAAAAGGAATAATTGATGCATTACATAGATATCTAGATGTGATAGCTTGGAGTTATGAAGACTTAAAGACCTATGACACATCAATCATAACTCATACTATCCCTCTCAATCCAGGAGCAAAACCTTTCAGATAGAGGCAAAGGCCAATTAATGCCTTACTAGAACCCATAATACAGAAGGAAGTGTAGAAGTTACTGTTTGCAAGAATCATATTTCCAGTCAGACATTCAACTTGGGTTGTAAACTTGGTTCCTATTAGGAAAAAGAATGGTGAAATCAGTTTGTGTGTAGATTTTAGGAACCTCAATAGAGCATCAGAAAAGGATAATTATCTAGTACCCTCATTGGATGAAGTACTTCAGATTGTCAATGGTTCTCAGATGATGTCTTTCTTGGATGGTTATTTAGGATACAACCAGGTCATGGTGCAGTATGAAGATAGACATAAGACTGCTTTCACCACCAAGTGGGGCACTTTTTCCTACAGAATAATGCTCTTTAGTTTGATTAATGTTGGAGCCACATTTCAGAGGGCCATGGACATTTCCTTTAAAGACATAATTGGTAAGTGCATAATCATTTATATGGATGATCTGACAGTCTTTTCCAAGAAGAGAGGTGATCATATCGCAGACTTGTGTAAGGTGTTCCAAAAGTGCAAAGAATTCGGTGTATCCCTCAATCCAAAGAAATGCATTTTTGGAGTTACAGAGGAAAATTTGTTGGAACATGTTATCTCTGAGAAAGGAATTTACATTGATCTAGAATGAGTGGAAGCTATACGCAAGATCACACCACCTACTAGCAAGAAAGAGATGATGTCGTTCTTTGGTAAGATCAACTTTGTGAGGAAGTTCATCATTGGATTCACAAAAATAGTCAAGCCACTAAATGAAATTTTGAAGCAAGAGGCCAAAGTTAAATGGAATGCAGAAGAAAAGGAAGCATTTCTAGAGATAAAGAAGGCTATTGTTGAAGATTCGATTTTGGTGATTCCAGATTATGCTAAGCCATTCTACATATATTTGTTTGCTTCTGATCACTCATATGCTTCCATGTTAACTCAAAAGTTTGATCAAGGAAATGAACATCCCATAGCATTCATGAGTGTACCATTGAAAGATGCTAAACTAAGGTACCCAAGTGTGGAGAATTAGACCTATGCCTTAGTCAGAGCTGTAAAGAAATTTAGACATTATATCCTTAGAAATAAGATCTTTGCTATAGTTCTTGATCCTGCAGTCAAGCTGTTGTTGATGAAGAATGAGCTAGGAGAACGTAGGGCTAAGTGGGTAATTATGTTACAAGAATATGGCACTGAGATTCAGCCCATGAAGCTAGTAAGAGGGCAAGGACTTACAAGGACAATGGCAGAGATGGGCCTTGATCTTGCAGCCCAACATTACAATCTAGAAGATGTTTCCCCCGGAGAATGGTATGATGATATTGTTCATTATCTCCTGACTCAGAGATGTCCTGACCATATGAATGTAGTACAAAGAATAGGATTACGCTTGAGGAGTGATAGTTTCATGTTAAAGGGAGTTGTTCTATATAAGAAGAATCATGAAGGTATCTACCTAAGGTGCTTAGGAAGACAGGAAGCTGAGAGAGTCATGATAGATATGGTACTGGCCATGGATCAACACATTCTACTACAAACCAAATTCTAAGGGTTGGTTACTATTGGCCTACATTGTTCAAAGATACACGTATTCATGTTAGAACTTTCCACATATGCCAGACCACAGCAACTAGAGAGAAGTATGTGGCTCTTCCACTTCGGCTAGTCTTTGAGGTAAAACCTTTTGCATAATGGGGAATGGACTTCATAGGTCCCATCAATCCACCTTCTTCTGCTAGTCATAGGTTTATTCTCACCATTACTGATTATTTTACATGATGGACTAAAGCTCTTGCTTACAAATAGTGTACTTCTAAGGTGGTGATTAATTTCATTGAATCAGGTATTATCAATTGCTTTGGGTGTCCTTTATCTTTAGTTTGTGATAATGGTCTTGCATTTGCATCATTGAAATTTTCCAATTGTGCCTTTGATCATGGGATTATAATAAAGTTTGCATCTAATTACTATCCACAAGGTAATGGATTGGTTGAGTCTTCTAATAAAAACCTCTTGACAGTCATTTGTAAGTTACTAGAGAAGAATCCCAAGGATTGGCACACTCAACTTAGATTTGCTCTGTGGGCAGACCGTACCAGAAAAAAGACTTCCATAGAGACCTCCCCTTATCACCTTTTATATGGTCAGGAACTTGTATTTCCAATCCAATTGAGGATCCCTACTTTATAGTTCATTAATGAGTACTATGATGAAGAAAACAAGCATGAGGCCCACCTACAAGAGTTGTTACACCTTGAAGAAAGAAGAGATGAAGCCTTAGAGAATTTTGCTAAGCATCAAGGTGTAGTCAAGAGATGGTTTGATAAAAGAGACAAGGTAAAAGCCTTTAGGATTTTTGACTTGGTTCTATACTAGGATAAAGACCATGACCATAAGGGGGAGCATGGAAAATTTGACAAACTTTGGCTTGGCCCTTACCAGATTTTAGAAATCCCAGGAGATAATGCTTTCTGTTTGAAAACTCTCACTGGGGAGGATATCCCACTGCCTATCAATGGGAAGTATTTGAAGCATTATTTTCAGCCTTGAGCTATTTTTAGCTCTTTTCTTGTATATAGTTAGAGTAGGTTTCTTTTCTATTTTGTTTGCTTTTCTTTGCTTTGGTTAGAGTAGGTTTCCTTTTCTGCTTCGCTTTTGCTTTTTTTTGTTAGTTTAGGTTTGCTTTCGGTTTGGTATGTTTTGCTCTGCTTTTGCTTTGGAGGTCTTCTTGTTTTCTTCAGAATGTGTTGCACTTGTATAGCAAATGTTCTCTTGTCTGGGACTGTTCTGAGTATTTCCTTGATGAACTTTAATCCTGTGTCTGGAAAGGATGGTTGAGGTCTTTGTTATCACCATGTAGTCTAAATGTCTGATTTGAAGAGGATGGGTCATTGTTTTGATTTGAATTTGAAGTATCCTAAAATCTTATATCTTTTATACATCTTAAAAATCCTGAGGTTGTTGTAGGATCCTTGTGAGGTCATGTCAGGTGAAAAATCATATTTCTGCTTCAGTGCCACTATGGTTCTCAGCTCTGAGGGTGAACTTCATTGTTCATGGGTTGAAATGAAAAAATGAAAAGAAAAGAAAAGAATATCAAAAGAAGAAAAGAAAATATTGAAAATAAAAAGAATACATTCAACTTATCAGGGGTATCTGAATATCTCTATCGGGGCTATAGACACCTAGCTGGCAGTAGAACTATGTTCGGGAGAAACACAGTGATAACCTCGTTAGGGCTATGGATGGCTGATTGGCAGCGAGGCTCTATCTAGGTTTCTTTTGAAGTTAGAATATTTACGTATCCTACCCTAACCAAACTTGGTTTTTGCAGTAGCTCAAGGAGGGAAATGAACTCATATGCACACACTTGGATTTTCAGTCTATGGAATGTTCAGTTTGCCTTTGGTTCTAATTCTTTGATCTTGCATTTTGATTTGTTTATCTAATAGTGGGATTGAAACTAGATATTTTGGGTTCATGATTCTTGTTCATCATCAAATGCTTTGGAGCATTTCCCCAGTAGAGTCGCCATTTTTTGTGTAGTTTTTGCACACATGCCCCACTGAAAGCAAGGACCCTCTTTTGCTTTCACTTTTGTGCTTTTGGCCCTTTGATTTTGAGGAGTTGCATGTTGAAAATTGCATTGGTAAGTGCTTAATATGTTTATCTTGCTTTCCCAAGTGTTTTCCCAAAGTTTCACGTTGAAGATCTTATGTTTCTAGCCAAATCTAGGTTTTCACCCAAGTTTAGGATTTTTCGGTCCATCTAAATTTTCCTGAATTTCTTACAAATTCTAGTTTCATGCTGCAATTCAGGTTTTTGAGCCAGTTCAAATTTTTTTGGTCCCTCTAGATTTTCTCGGATTTCCTTCGAAGTCCGGCTCGGTCGATTTCAACTTTGCTGTTTGGGAATTTTCAGTCTCCACGGAAATCTGCCTAGGCCGAATTTTTCTAAAATTTTGCCATCCTATTGGGTTTTCAAATTTCATCTGGTTGTCTTGTTTGCTTCATTGATGCTCTTTGATGGGGTTGTATTTAGTCGATCTTTGGAGATTTTCTTGCCATTATGCTTTATCATTGGTGTCCTATTGAGTTTTGATATTTGATCTTGTTGTGCTTTGGCATTTTGTTTGCTCTGTGTGTTCATAGTTAAAATCTAGGGTTTCATGCTTAGGGCATCACCATTTCGTCTTGATTTGCTTTCGGTTGAACCTAGTTTGTTCAAGGAAGATCTGTTGAAGGTTTTGAGTTAACTAGTTTTGTGCCTAGCTCCTCAAATTCGTGACCTTCAGTCAATTTGAGTGATTTCATGTTGGATTGTCGGGGTTTCTATCGACTTCGGGATTTTCTAGTCTGACCAGATTTTTCTAGATTTTATGGGAGGCATAGTGGAACAAAGAAATTTGATGAATTGGATGGATTTAATGATGAATTCTTGTCATTCTATGCTTCTGATTGATAAATTATATGGTTATCTACAATTGTTCTACATTTTGATGATTTAATGGTGGATTTTGTGCCTTCTTCACCAAAATCTACCTGCGCTAGATTTTTCTGGAATTTCCCTTCTGGCCCGAATTCTGTGGCTAGCTCGGGATTCCAGATTATGTGTTTATTTCCCTCAAATGGTGTTTATGGGTTGATTTCAATTTGCGTTTGAGTTTATATAGATGATGAATGTGTTGTTGATGATATACTAATCTTGATCTTCATGTTTTAATGGTGTTATAATGAATACTTATGTTGGGTTTTGCTGAGTGCAGGCTAAGTCTGGCATGGTCGATTAGAATTTTGGAGATGAAATTTAATGAAGAAATTTGAAATACTAGTTGCTCAACCCCTTGGCTGACTTGGAGAAGGCAGTTAATTTGGGGCTACATTGAAACTTGTACCTTGGTTCGAATTGTGTTGAGGATCCTAGGCCGACCTTGGATTGAGTTCATGTATTTAATGTCAATTTATTTTTTTGAATTCTCCTTGGGCTGACTTGTTTTGGTTGTTTTATTATTGTAAAACCCTTATTGGGCCGACATGCTTTGGGGTTCTCTATAAATTGGGCACTTTACCTCATTTGTAACAAAGAGATAGATACATAGATAGCTAGTTTGATACAAGTGCATTTAGTAGTAGAACAAAAATAGAAGTTAGTCAATTTTTGAGCAAGTGTTGTAACAGAACATTGGAATTGTTGTTGAAATCTGGTGATTCAATACAATTTAAGACATTTTGATTTTCTGGTGATCTCTTTTGTGTTTACTTATCTTGCATGGTTCTTATGATTCTATTTTTCAAATTGCTCAAGGTTATTAGATTTAGATTTAGATCTGATTCAATGATTTTCATGATTTAATGTTTAAATTGTTGCAGCAATCCCTCATCCATACTTTTTGCAGCTAGCTGATTGTTAGGTGCTTTGCAAAGTTAGCCTAGACTTTATATTCATTGTGCTTAGTTCAATTGTGAAGTTTATTCATTTCAATCGAAATTGGGTTGTCTTGGATGAATGTTCATGATCTAAAAATCTTAAAACCTTAGAATATTGCACTATTTTTGTAAGATTGTAGATTTATCTTGTTCAAGAAGGAATTAGTTTATGAGGGATTGGTCCATTTCAAATATTTCATCATTTGCATTATTAATCTTAGGAGTAGTTGAATTTAGTAATCTCTCTGAACCCCTAACCTTTTGTTATTTCTTTATTATTTGGATTAGATTTAGGATTGAAGTATCATTACGTTGTCAAATATGATAAATTCAAGATTCAATCTTTGCTTGTAGTAAGGTCCCTTTGTGATTACCATCATTTTCACATTTATCACTGAGTTGTTTATGCATTGTCAAGACCTGACATTAGATACCTTGGGGTTATCTCTTGAGGCTTGATGATAGATATTTACCTTTCAAGAGAGATAGGATTTCATATTATGTATGAGTTTTTGTGCAAAATACATCATCAACAGTCATCTAGAAAAGTCACTATCACTATCCAAATCTAAAACTAGGCACTTTCAGTTTTTCTTTTGGCATCTTTCCTTAGTGGTCTCTATCCAAAATTAGAAAAACATCATAGTTTAAGTTGCATAGCTTAGGCTTGAGTCATACCTTTGCATTTTCATTTAGATTTCACTATCATGTCTTTCATTGACCTTGATTTTTTTGCTAGTCAAGTTGAATACAAATTGCTCTGTAATAGACAATACCAAAAAGCCTTGGACTTCAAAAGACAATTCCTCATATCCAAAAATAAAGGCCTTTCCTCCCAACAATCCATAAATCCTAGTCCTCCATCCATCAACCCTCACTATCAAATGTCCCTTAACACAAACCTTGCCATTAAGTCGCAACAAATGTCCCCTTATTGTCCCTATTCTAACCTTGACAAGGGAAACCAATGATCCCTCAACCCATTCCAAACCTCCACATACTATTCTAGTCCATCATTAGTCAGTCCAATTTCAAGTCCCCATGTCGTATCCTAGTCTTTCACCTACTAGTCCAGTCCAAGTCTCCATGTCCTATCATAGTCCTTCATCCACTAACCCCTTCCAAGTCTCCACATATTATTCTAGCCCTTCATCCATTAATCCTTTCCAAGACACCTTGTCCCAACATACATTTAGTCATGAAAGCATGTCTAGTCATGGTCTCCAAGGTCCCATACCATTGTCTAAACTTGAGGATATATGTCAAGATCAAAACGAAAGTCCAAAGATATCATAAAGTCACCTTCATGTCAAGGTAAAGGTAGTCCATCCCATGAATTTATCCTTAAATCCATTCAAGAAGTCCTTCTAGACAATCATAACATCCAAAATACACCCATTCTTGAAAAATATTATAATCTCAAACATATCATCCCAGACAACCCCATCTTTGACCAAGACACTACCATTGACCAAGAAGTCCAAAATGATCCACTTTTGACCTTTATTCCATTCATGATCAAACACTTGACAACGAACCTATTCAGGCCTCGAAAGCAACACTTTCCTCTAGGGGACACAGACAATATTCCTCTAGAACAAGATTCTTCCACTATGGACATATTTGCAAATAATCAAGCTATAGCTAAATTCACTGGACTCTATGATACTGACCGTAAAGATGGTTTTGACATTGACTTGGAAACACCAATAGAATAATTTGAATCTAACATGTCACAAAATTAGACCAAGGATATCAATCAAAAATTTATCACAAATTTCAACGAAGCTAAGACACCCTATCAATTAGGATCATCTAATTTTATCAAAGAAAGCTTTCTTGCAGAAAAGAACATTCCAAGTGACAGTGTCCACATGCACAATGAGGGGTTAGTATCTTGCTTTCAAAACAAAAAATACCCCATCGCAAACAAAATTTGTCAAAACATGCAATATCAAGGAAAAGGACTAGGCATACATGAGCAAGGCATTCAAGAACCAATACAGCTTCAGGAAAACTACAGACATCAAGGTCTTGGCTATTCCTTAGTCAGCAAATCAAATGATGCTAGTGGTACCTCCTCAATATTCAGGACAACTTTATCTAATACAAACATCAAAATGGAGTCCATGAGTAGTCCTTGTCATAAGCTTGTCGCCAACACCTCTTCCATCCACACCATCAACTGTCATTCATAATGTCCTAAACCTTCCATTTGGAACCAACAAAAACAAAATTCTTACAAATCAAAATTTCAAAATCAAATGTCAAATGCCATTGAATCAAATGAAAATCCAAATGGACAAATCAAGTTAAAATGGATCCCAAAGAAAAATGGATCAAGCAAAGAAAATATGTCAAATCAAAAATTCAATCAAAATGTGGAGCCACGAGAAAAGAGGACTCCTACATACAATAAATATCCACCTCCTTCAAAATGGTCATCAAGCAAGACATATCAAAATGTTGGTTCCAAACACCATCCCAATCTTCACCATCCAACATCCCAAGTTTGGAAAATAAAAAGTGATTCACCCAAATGTCCAGACAACTCTTCCACATCTACCATTAAAAGTCATAATCCTACATCTCACCTAATGTCCAAAAATCCAATGTCACAAATCCATCACATCATGGCAACAACTCTTTATCACAAGGACTCTCATGGCACTCTATCGCGATGTGTATATTTTGACAAGGCCGACTCTAATATCAAAAAGGACCACAATGACATCAATCAGTTGTATGCAAGCACTATGATCCTGACAAGGAACCTACTTCAGAAAGGTCATTATTGACATATCATGGCACCAGTCTCTGCATCAACACCATCAACAACTTCAAAATAATCAGTGGGCATCTAAGGCATCCTGTCCATGTAAAAATTGAAAAATACAAAAAAAAATTGAAAAATTAAAAAAAAGTCAAAAAAAGAAAATAATAAAGAGAAAAATTTCGTCCAATGGTGAAAACCTAGCAAACAGGCACCCTAGATAAGTACCATGATGAAAACCTGGAAAACATGTGTCATGTAAAATAAATTTTCTATGTGGACTTTTACACTTAGGGGAAAGTCATCTCATTTCCCATGCCTTCCTCATGACATTTACGTCTGTTTGTTTAATCCATATCATTCATGTCCATTTTTCCCACCTACCTTGGTCTTGACATAAAAAATGCAAATTCATCCTTATACTCAGCAAAATAAGGCTTAATAATGCAACATTCAAACTCAACCTCATAATCAGTAATAATCAGCAATTGAGGTAATTCATTGGAACCATGATCAGTCCATATGCAAGTTGTCTTTCCTAAACTTCCATAATCAAGTTGATAAGCTTCATAATTTTTAGCAAGGAAAGAAACAACCTAATTTTGTACTACTGTAGACTGAATGTGGTATTCATCATCCTGCACTTGCAAAGAGCTGATATCCATGTCATCAGGAGGTCTCCACTAATGATGCAATATCTGTCTTGCATTCGAAGCATGCAAAACAGAATTAGAGTCTTCAATGAATAATTCAGGGTGAAAATTAGATTGAACAGGTTCAGAAGTGTAAACATGGAACTTTTCACCTATTTGAATGTCTTTGTGAAGGATCAATGATGAAAATGTAGAAGCCTCGTCATGTCTAGTAACTTCCTCATCGTGATGTTCGTCAAGAGGCCCCACAGACTAATCTTTAAGCATGTTTTGGCATACTGCAATGTGGTTAAGCCCATCAAATATGATTGCAGCAATGATGTTCTGAGCATTAGTTAGATTTTCCTGCACATTTGTATGAATCACATTAGCCATCTCATCCTTAATACATAAAATCTATGAATTTTCAATATTTAATATGCTAATAAATAGAGAAAAAATAGAATCGGATGAATAAGAAGACTCCCTAAATTCTTTTGTTGGCACTGGTTCAAGTTTGTAATTGTAACTCTCAAGAACATCAACTTCATTCTCGGCAACGTCAGTTCCTACAATTTTCTTCATGGGACATTCATTGGCAATTTGTTGAGGCTCCTCATCTGAAAGCTTGACCTCCTCCAGGGCTACCTCAGCATATACTGCTATGACTTTCTCAGATCCAATGCCAGTAGACTCTTCTACTAGAAATTTTCCAATAGCTTGATGAAATTCTTTTATTGGAAGCTCATTCTTCGCATGATCTGACAACCATACTTGCTCTTCCACTTCTTCTATTGATTCTACTGATGCTTCAATATTGTCATATTTATGAGTCGGTTTCTTAGGCATATCATGTAACATAAGGATTTCCTCAACTTCCCATCTCTGAGGGTCAACTGCAGTACATACTTTCCCAAGCTTGTTTCAGACAGGAGTACCTCCTTTAAAATATGTGTATCAGCTTGGCTTGAAGCACCCTTGTAGACACCTAAAAATGGTTTGAAGAATCTAATTAATTAAATATGACTTATTTGATTAATTAATCTTAAATTCATCTACTTAGTAAATAAATAGAAATATTTATTTATATTAAGTTCATTATTAACTCTTCTATTTTCTCTCCTAATTAAATAAACAAAATTAAAAACTTTGTTTTATTTAATTATTATCATCTTCATCATATTATTTCTCTCTAAATTAAATAAACAGAATTTAAAAACTTTGCTTTATTTAATTATTATCATTATTACTTCTTTTATAATTCTATCATAAATTAAATACACAACTTAAATAATTTGTGTTATTTAATTACTTCATCACATTTCTTCTTAATTAAATAAAGATATCTAAAATATTTTATTTAATTATCATTTTCCTTTTGTTTTAATAAACAAACTCTATAGTTTGATTTATTAAATTATTTATTCCCCTTTTGCTAAATTTAAATAAATTAAAATTATTTAAATTAATGCATAAATCATTTACCACTATTCACTCACCAATAAAATTAAATTTTCAAAATTTAATTAATTCTATTGTCATTCACGGGAAGAGCTTCGGGGACAAACCTGCAGGAAGTCCTCTCAATCTTCTTCCACCCACCTTCCCTCTCATCTTGCCTAGTGTTTTCATGGGGAGGAACAAGCCTTCATGATCAACTCCACCTTCTCATCCCATGCCATTCAATTCTCCAGATTGAATCTCAGCCTCTTATCCCGTATCCCTGTGCAAATGTGCTACCGTAAAAGTTATAAATATAGCTCTTTGGCTACAAGAAATGCATCCCAACTTGTGCAATCTTACTCTATAGGTTTTCCAAGCATCCAAGCAATCAAGCATTCAAGCATTCATCCAGCATCCATCAAGCATCTGTCAAGCATCTAGCATTTGCAATCATAGCTGCCATCACAGTAGTTTTACCATTTAATCATATAGGAATAGAATAGTTCATTTCTCGTTCTCTAAGTGTCATTTCAATAGTTTAATTAGCTTCTAAAATCTGAGAGCAAAGTAGATTAGAGAGATCTTTAGAGTTAGAGAGCAATAGGATAGATTTCTGAAGATTTTTAGTTTAAATTAGTTTAAATTTCTTAAATCTTAGATGCAATATCCTATTTAGAGGTGTAGAAGCATGTTTAGATTGTTTAACTCATTCCTACGCTTACAATTTGGTGCCCACCATGGGGCCTAACCCCATATTTTGCTTAATTTTTGAGAAAAGTGTCTTACAGGTATCAGCGTGATAGTTTTCGCGGAACCGTGACTTTTTATAGCGCATCGGTCGTCTGTTTTAGCATGTCACTCAAATGTTTTAGTGTGCCACACAACTGTTTTAGTGCTTCAATCGACTATTTTAGCGCTTCAGGACAATTCTGCAGCGCTTCGGGGCTCTATTTTAGCGCTTCAAAGCTTTGTTTTAGCGCTTCAGGGCTCTGTTTTAGCGCATCAGATTTAGTGTTTTGATAGTCAATCTTAAAATGGCCATATATTGGTCATACGGATGTCTTTTTTGATGATTTTTTTTTTGAAATGGGGTAGAATTTCATAAGCTATGCAATGGTATAAGTTTTTATCACTTTTTGTAGAGTTAAAATTTTTAATTTTACATTTAAAGTCAAATCACATTGTAACTTGGTCTAAGGTTTAGGGTTTTCTTGCTTAATCATTCATCTAACCCTTATATCTTCTTATTTCTTGATTTCATCTAACATTTAGAACATTTACACAGGTTTTAAGAATAAAATGGAGCATTGAAGTGAAAAAAAGAGCATTTGATATTCATTGTAATAGTGTTTTCGAACACTCATGGGAAAATAACCCATCATCTATTTTGTTTCATTCCTGCTTTAGGACCAAATAGCATTGATAAAAATGTATCTTTTTATCTGGATCCGACGCATCCACACCCAGATTGTGTTCTTTAATCTCTTTTTTGGTTAAAATTTATCAATCCTATGATAGAAAATGGGTTAAAATTTATCAATCCTAGGACAGAAAACGGATAAAAATTGATCAATCCTAGGATAGAAACTTCATTATTTCTTATGGGATTAAAATTGGACATCATGTTTTTTATGGAGCAATATCTCCATATAGATCAGATAATTTATCTTTTGAGTTTTAAAAAGTGAACAACTTCTTTGCTGTGATTGGGTGATAGGTTTATGCTCTCCCCTTGACTAGGTGCATCAGAATACCAAACTCACTTTTACTTTGCGCATTTTCAAGCTTTCATTAAAATGTTTAGACAGGCCTACTGTAGTGGGAAAAAGTACTCACCCTACGGGAACGACTTGAGTGGGGACAGCCAAAAGCCATGGTATTCCAACCCACTTTAAAATTTATGTGAATTTGGGGAAACCCTCTTTCAACGGAAGTGTGCAAGATAACCATCCCCAAAATCTTTGTTCTAAAGATTGGGAGGTCTCTCAAGGGAGTTTATCCATTTGCCGCTCTGAACGAAAACCCTATCTAAGAACCTAGAAATAGAAGCACGCTTGTCAGTTTATAAACATTGTAATACTCAGCAGTGCAGGGGCATGGAAGAATCTACCCTCAAGCACTCACCATATAATTGCCAAGGACTGTTTGCTTAGGGGATTCGGTATCCACTTCCGTCACTCTAAGTACGCACCTAGAAAAGAAAAAAATATAGGCGCCCTCTAGGGGGTGACATGGTTGTGTGAGTCGACGCAATTCCAAGCTGTGGGCCATTCGAGTATATAACGATGACCTTTTGTCTCTAGAAGTGAGTCTATCCAAATTGCCTTATCTGTTATAAACCAGTGAAAATCAAGAAGAACCATGTTTGGTTCTTGAACATACTCTTTGTTTAAGAATTTAGGATTTAATCAACAACGGTTCTATTTTTGCTTACTATGTTTTCTTGTCATTAAAACAAATAAGATCATCCCAAAAAGAACACAAACCACCATGGCTGAAATAGATGAGGATAAATTGAATGCTTTAGCTTATCAACTGGAAAACCTTCAACAAAAAATCTGGGAAACAACCACAAAGAGATATCTAATGCCAAACATCTACCCATATCCTCTTGAGCAAACAATGAACATGAGACCTTCTTCACCAACAACTCCATCATCCAAGTTCAATATCTTTGAATTTTTCCAAAATTTCAATAAGCCCAAATCTTAGTCCTCAAATACAAATGATATTGAACAATCTTATCATGTCACGCATTTATCTCCATCCACCATAAGCCAAAATGAACCTCAAGATACTTTCACTCAAGTTAACAATTCCATCCAATCATCCTCTTCTATCATATCTTCTACATCCAATCATTCATGTCAGACTCTCACTCCAAAGCATGCTAGGATAGACTCCCCTACACATCAAGATCAAAATATTCTTTCCACTCCATCCAATGATTCCACAATCTCACAAAGTCTTCCCATCTTTGATCAAGATCCTATTTCTCAAGAATCTTATGACGATCCCCTCCTTTCACTTTTCATCCTAAATAATTCACATCCATCTCAAGAGACAAGTATCCTTCCAAGTTCTTCTTCCAAATCATCTAATCAACCCATACCATATCATGATTCTATTGCATAACAAGATCATGCTAGTTCTTCAATCCTATCTAATGATTTCTTACCAACTAATGATCAAGACATGCTTTCTACAAAATCTCATGATTCCCTTCCTCATCAAGATCAAGATATGCTTCCATTCAAGGATGTCCTTTCATCCCATGAAGATGTTTATCCTTCTCATGATCAAGATATGTCTTTCATACCACCTCATGATCCTTTTCCAAGTCAAGATCAAAATATCCCATCATCCCCATGTCAAGAGCCTATCACACCTATTCAAGCTATCCATGAACCCTACATCTATAAATTAGGATCCTCCACCCTTATCCATTCTGGTTTACTTCCAACACCTATCCTCTCATCCATATCATATCCTCCCCAAAATGGACTTGCATCTTGTTTCACAGACAATACATATCCCATTGATAAACAAATGTGTCAAAGTATGAACTACAAAGGCAAAGGATTAGGAATTCATGAACAAGGTATCCTAGAACCCCCTTTTATTCAAAAACACCCATATGACCATGGCCTTGGTTATATACCTAAGTGTTCTAGTCCATCAAACCTACCATCTATCCTAGGTTCTCATCTTAGTCCATCAAACCTTCCATCTATCCTAGGCCTTCATCCTAGTCCATCAAACTTTCCATCTATCCTAGGTCCTCATCCTAGTCCATCAAAATTTCCATCTATCCTAGGTCCATATCCTATTCCTCAAGAACAACAAAGGCACACATCTTTGATGCCCTTTCAAAATTCTACCTACATTCACTCATCCATAATACCTTCATACCATTCATCTCAATCCACCCCTCCCATTGCTATTGGAAGCAATTTGGGTGCCAAATATCAGAAGCTTCTATATCAAAATCCACATGTATCAAAGGATCAACATGTCTCCTCGAAGAGACATGCAAAAATAAAAGAATACTTGATCCAAAATCAAAGGAAAAATCAAAAAGGCCACAAAGGCCCATCAAAGCAAGAAGGAAATTTTCAAAGACCACAAAGGTCCATAAATCAAAAGAAAATTTCAAAAGGCCACAAAGGCCCATCAAAGAAAAAAGGAAATTTTCAAAGACCACAAAGGTCCATAAATGAAAAAATTTCAAGGCATATTTTAAACCTTTCATCAATACTGGCAACTGAGGCAAAATCATTCTTTGAAGCAATGCGTAAACACATCACTTCAAAGAGGGGCAAAATGTAGACACCTAAAAATGGTCTGGAGAATCTAATTAATTAAATATGACTTATTTGATTAATTAATCTTAAATTCATCTACTTAGTAAATAAATAGAAATATTTATTTATATTAAGTTCATTATTAACTCTTCTATTTTCTCTCCTAATTAAATAAACAAAATTAAAAACTTTGTTTTATTTAATTATTATCATCTTCATCATATTATTTCTCTCTAAATTAAATAAACAAAATTAAAAAACTTTGTTTTATTTAATTATTATCATTATTACTTCTTTTATAATTCTATCATAAATTAAATACACAACTTAAATAATTTGTGTTATTTAATTACTTTATCACATTTCTTCTTAATTAAATAAAGATATCTAAAATATTTTATTTAATTAACATTTTCCTTTTGTTTTAATAAACAAACTCTATAGTTTGATTTATTAAATTATTTATTCCCCTTTTGCTAAATTTAAATAAATTAAAATTATTTAAATTAATGCATAAATCATTTACCACTATTCACTCACCAATAAAATTAAATTTTCAAAATTTAATTAATTCTACTGTCATTCACGAGAAGAGCTTCGGGGACAAACCTACAGGAAGTCCTCTCAATCTTCTTCCACCCACCTTTCCTCTCATCTTGCCTGGTGTTTTCATGGGGAGGAACAAGCCTTCATGATCAACTCCACCTTCTCATCCCATGCCATTCAATTCTCTAGATTGAATCCTAGCCTCTTATCCCGTATCCCTGTGCAAATGTGCTACCGTAAAAGTTATAAATACAGCTATTTGGCTACAGGAAATGCATCCCAACTTGTGCAATCTTACTCTGCAGGTTTTCCAAGCATCCAAGCATCCAAGCAATCAAGCATTCAAGCATTCATCCAACATCCATCAAGCATTCGTCAAGCATCCAGTATTTGCAATCATGGATGCCATCACAGTAGTTTTACCATTTAATCATATAGGAATAGAATAGTTCATTTCTCATTCTCTAAGTGTCATTTCAATAGTTTAATTAGCTTCTAAAATCTGAGAGCAAAGTAGATTAGAGAGATCTTTAGAGTTAGAGAGCAATAGGATAGATTTCTGAAGATTTTTAGTTTAAATTAGTTTAAATTTCTTAAATCTTAGATGCAATATCCTATTTAGAGGTGTAGAAGCATGTTTAGATTGTTTAACTCATTCCTACGCTTACAACCCTTTTGTTCAGAAAGCACATCTCTTTCAAGAGACCTTAGTACTGCACACTTTATTGTAAGATCCCTTAAAAACTCACGAGCAAAGAGACTTACTTTGACTTTCTTGAGTTCTTCCACCACACACTCTCCTAGTTGCTCTGCAGTCATGGTAGAACAGTTGTCTTCAAAGCTAACCACAAATTTACCCCTATTGTTTTCAATGCTTCCTCCTTTATCAACATTAGATTGTCCTCTATTTACGAAATATTGAGTAGGCACATGATGGAATGCTTGAACCTCCTTAGTTGTAGACTCTTCTTCATCTAGTGGACCATTTTCATTCTCCTCATTATTTCCAAAGGATTGAGCTACAAATTCTTCATTGTATGCATGTCTTGTTTTAGCACTTTTACCCTGTTCTTCTTCTATTCCATTCTCTTCACTTCTTGGAAATGGGACATGATTCACCACCATGACCGATATATCATGAGGATTAAATAGTATTATCTCCTACCCACTCCAACTATTGATGGCATGTTTGACTTCCTGCTGGAAAATGGACACATCAGTTTGGAATTCTTGACAGTCCAACTCAGAATGTTGATTAGTGTTATGAAGCCTACACCATCTTGAAAGAGTTGCTTCAGCTAAGTGAACTCCTCTAGATTTCTTATGATTGTTTTGCTGATCCAAAGATGCTAAGGCTCCTCCATTATTCTGATGTGGTGGTTGCCCTCTATCAAACATTGGCCCTGAGTGTTGATCTTTAAAATACTTTCCACTATCAAGATGTTATCCCTGATCTTGATCATAATTGGGCTGAGTTCCCCTTTGGATGGCCTGAGGTTGATTATTTTGGTTCTTTAGGTAGGTGACTTTGGTGGCCAGCTTCTCAACTAGCTCTGTGATTGCATCCAACCTCTCCTTGTTTGCACTATTCAATGGAGGAATAATACTAGCTGAATTTTGCATATAATTAGTATGGAACCCATGGTCTAATGATTGATTAAATATCTTAGAGTTCTACAAGTAACTGGGTGTATTATCTTGCTGATGAAAGAATGTGGGTTGGTTCATATTTGGATGGTAATTTGACATGGGTGAATCTTGATTGAAGGGATGACCTGGATGTGGAACAAAGGTAATTGAGGGGCTGGACTCATCATAGGTGTTTGGTTAGCTAATGGTAAGGGTCCAGACAAGTGCTACCTCAAATGTATTCTCACTTTAATAGCCACATCATAAGCTTCAAGCAGGCTATCAAGGGGTTTTGCTTTCCATTTCAAAAAGGTAGATGTTAAACAGTCCAGAGCCTCATAATAAACCTCCTTGGTAGAGGCATCATCTACAACATAAGGGGGTTGTAGCCTAGCATATTCCCTATGAAATATGTTATTGAAATCCCTTATTAGTTCATTCACCTCCCTCTTAACTCTAGTAAATTGCAAAAGTAACTCATTGGCACTAATTGGGATCTTAAATTTCTATAAAAACACAGTCTCCAATTGAAGCCAAATAGTGATAGACCTAGCAGGAAGATGGTTATACCAATAAAATGCCTCATCCCAAAGGGAATATGGGAAAATTATGCATGCAACATCCTCATGATTGATTCCCCTATCCTTAAGGGTAGTTTTGAAAATCCTAATATGCTCCTCTACAGTCCTTTTGGGATCATTAATGTGAAACTTGGAGTAGAAAATCTCAGGATTTTTAGGCATAGGATTGTAGTGTTTAAAAGATAAGGGAGATGGATTGTTCACCAAGAAATACATTGGTGGAGGTGGTAAAGGCTGATTTATGAATGGTTGAAGCTTCTAAATGGGGATAGCTTCAGAATCAGATGAAGATGGACTTGATGAAAGTGAGGATGATGGAGATGATGGAAGCGACTGGGTGGATGATGATTTTCCCCTTCTTTTGGTCCTTCTTGACCTAGTAGGAGCTTGCAACTCTTGAAATTCCTCTTCTCCTGGAGTAGATTTGGTTCTTCTTCTTAATCTTTTAGGAGAAATGGTAGATAGAAATTGATCCAGATTGCTTATTCAAGCCCTCCTAGCACCAATCTATTGATGATGTCTTCTGCACAACATGAACTCAGACAAGATACAAGTATCCTATCTCTCTTGAAAGTTAAATCTCTATCATCAAGCCTTAAGAGATAACCCCAAGGTCTTTAATTCCAGGTCTTGACAATGCATAAACAACTCAATGATAAATGTGAAAATGTTGGTAATCACAAAGGGACCTACTACAAGCAAATACTGAATCCTTAAATTTATCAGATCTAGCAATATGGTGATACTTCCAATCCTAAATCTAACCCAAATGATAAAGAAAGAGCAAAAGAGATAAGGTTTAAGAGAGATTCTTAAATTTAACACTAAACCTAAGATTAACAATGCAAATGATGAAACACTTGAAATGGACCAATCCCTCAGAAACTGATTTCTGCTTGACCCAGATAAATCTACAATTACAGAAATAGTGCAATATTCTAAGGCATCTAAGGCATTAAATATTTTCAGATCATGAACATTCATTCAATACAACCCTATTACAATTGAAATGAACAAACATCCACAATTGAACTAAGCACAATAAATATGAAAGTCCAGGATAACTTTTCAAAGTAACTAACAATCAGTTGGTTGCAAAAAGTATGGACCAGAGATTATTGCAACACTTCAAGCATCAAACCATAAACATCATTGAATCATATCTAATTATAAATCTAACATATATCCAGTATTTCCCAAGTAATTCCAAAAGATAGAATAGTAGGAACCATGAAAGATAATTCAACACAAAGAGATCACCAGAAATCACAATGTCTTCAATTGTATTGAATTATCTAATGACAGCAACAATTCCAATATTTTGTTACAGCACTTGCTCAAAATGAACTAACTCTTGATTTACCACCCTACTTGCTTCTAAGTCTAATTCTTCTACTTTATTCCCTTTACAAATGAGTCAAAATTACATACTTATAGAAACCCCCCAAGATATACCGGCCTAATTAGGGTTTATAATAAAAAAGGCCACCAACAAGTCGGCCCAAGAAGTTCTAGAACAACATGAAATAGCATTAAATTCTTGGGACTCATCCAGGTCGACCTGTGGTCTCTAATGTACTTTGGTCCAATGCATGTGAAGGATGAAGAAGGAATAATGGGGAAGCACAAGTTTCAATGTAGCCTTGTATTAAATGCTCTTTCCCCTATCTTTATCTATTTGATCTTGCACCTTCAAAAATACCTTGTCCAAGTCAGCCATAGGTGGAGTAACCAACACTTGAAATTTCCTCTCCACAAATTTAATCTCATCCTTTGATTGATTAAGGACTTTATCCCAATCCATCTTAAGGGCTTGATATTTATCCATAACTACAATGTAAGTGGTTTCATCTTCTAGCTAATGTTCAGTGACCGGGTCCTCATTGACAGGTGAATACACATCTTGCCACCAATTTCTCAACTGCTCCAAGCTCAAATGCTTCGATGCAAACCTTTTTTCTACCTGTCATCACCCCAAAGAAGGAAATGCATTTATTATAAATTTTAGTCAAAGTGTCTTCAATTTTCCTCCTCTGCACTCGAGTCCACTACTTTGCCCTTGGTCCTGGCAGCAACCGCTTGACTTGATTCAGCCTGCACTCAAAGAAACCATCATAAAGATCACATGAAACCCCAGCTAATCAATTATAAATGGCCCATTCAACCTCAATATAAGTCCCATGATAAACAAAACTCTCTAAAACCTCATAAAATTAACCATCTCAAAGATCAGGTTTTTAGTTGTCCTGTGGAGTCCAAGCTAGAGAGGAATTTCAGAAAATTCCCAACCAGGCGGATTTTAGCGAAATAAACATAAAAGCATCCAATAATCATTTAATCAACTGTCATTAACCAAGAAATAGCATGATACATATTTAAATAATTCAAATTGATCATACAATGCATAATCACCCTCTAATAAATCATGTTATCTCTCAATTCTTCATTTTCAACAAAGTTTTAGAGAATTCCACGTAGGACAAAAATCTGCGAAAACAGCAATAGTCTACAAATTCTAGGAAAATGAAGTAACAAAGGAAATTTCGGTAAAATCTAGAGGGAATGGAAATCCGTGAAGTAGGAAAAACTCTATATTTTTGCACATTTTGGGAAAACAAAGAGAAAACGAAAAATCAGAGAATTCCACTAGCGGAGGAAAATCCTAAATTTGAAGGAAAACCTGAATGTCAACATTTTCTCGTGACCGCACTCAAATTGATCAAATGATCACAAATTTGAGGATCTTGGGTTCGAATCCAATTTGTTTCAAGTCTCCTATTAGTTATCCTTTGGTTCTCAACATTCTTAGAGGAAAATTGGTGAGGGACGGTGATGCCCTAAATTTAATCATCAATCTCCTAAGCTTAAACCCTAAAGTTTACCATTAACGCAGGGGAGTTAGCTCAGATTTCGATTTCCATTCTTACTAAGTCTAATGATGGGTTATTCAAAGGAGATGCAGGTTAGTTTCACCTAAATGAAATCAAAAACAATCTCACAAACTCACACAAGGATGGCAATCAAACAAGCACTCAGCATCAATATCTTTAATGGCAATGCAAAGAAAACGACAACAAGAAATCTTCCAAAACCCACTGAATATTGTTCGTAAGAATCATACCTCCAAGCATTAATGCAATCAACAAGACAGGATAAACATGATCCGGGAATTCAACAAGGAGACAGACTTTCAGGAAAATCCGATCCATATGGAATTCTGCGAGGTAAGAGAATTTCTGGAAAACAGCGTACAAAAACAACCACCAGGTTTTCAAAGCATCTGGGGAATTCCGTCTCGAGGGAATTTTCCCAAAAAAGAGCCAAAAACCTGAATGAGTTAATAACATTAGATTTTCAAAGTGCTTCCTAGAAGGGGTGCATTTGCATGAATAAGATAATCATCCAAGCACGCGCTAAGGCAACAACCTCAAAATCCAAGGGCCAAGACACCAAAAATGAAATAAAAAGAGGGTCCCTGCTTTTAGTGGGTCGTGTATGTGAAAAACTACACAACACTTCTCACTTGGTAGATTGCCATGAGTTTTTTCGCCCCAAAGTGAGTATGCATTCTCTTTTTCTCACAATCAGCCTAGATCTAATCCATGACTAGTTGGAGATACAATCGAAGCTTCATCCAATTCTCTCTTTTCAACATTTGTGTGTTCCTTTGTCCTTATGCTTAGTTTTCCATGGGATATTCATCCTAGTGGCTTGATCATCCCTCTTGATCAATGTAATTCCATCTTGCTAACATAAGAACATTGGAACCCTCCTCTCGATGTTCATGGTTGCTTTAGTGTGAGTTTGAAGAAAATTCATCCTCTCACTAAAGTGAGGGCTAAATGTGCCATAGAAAAATGGCCCCTTGTCATTTTCATGGCCTTTTAGGTCTTGTTTCACAATGTTTGGTCTATTTTGCTCTAATTTTATATTGTAGTATGGCTTGAACATGCATATTTATGTACTAAAATTCAAATAATGACATCTTTTGAAGGTGTTGTGAAGTATTGTAAAACATTTCTACACTCTTCTAGACTCTTTTCATTACAATTCATCTAAAAATCACCTTTTCATCATTAATCAAGTCCTATTTTGAAGTGTTGTAAATTCTTGTAACAAGATTTCACACTTTTCTAGGAATAATTTCACTATTTACACCTTTCTTATGCTTTATTTGACCCCTTTATGCCTTTATAAGCTTTAATTAAGTGTATTTTTGAATGTAAACTTGACAAATAACATTAAATACAAGATAATTCTCGACACCCATTTTCAGGTCCTAGGTGGGACCCATTCGCCATGGGTGGCGAATGAGTCCCCCTTGGCTCCAAGTTCAAAATATTTTAAATTTCCTTTTGATTTTTTATTCAAAATCACTTGATATCAACCTATGATGAGGTATTAACAGGTTACTAAGGCACAAAATTTTATAAATACGTGATTTTCACCACATTTTACATCTCCTACAAACACACATCACATCCAAGCAATATTTTCATTCACTCAAGCATTCAAGCATCTTACAACATCAAATCAAGAATTCATCAAACATTTTGAAGTATCCATTGACATATCTTCATATTTTTTTCAACAAGGGTTTGGTAAGTTCATAACATTTGCATGTTATTTGTTTATCATTCTCTTTATTTTCATTGTTTCATTAAGGGTTTGATTACCAAAGTGGGTTTTGACCAATGCAAACCCCTATTTGCTAACCCTCAACCCTTTTTTCCTCTTGTATGTGTGTTTGTAGACCTTTGTATGCAAATTTTACAAGAATTTAGGTGTTGAAGAGTGGTCAACAATTCAACTATGTGCTTCAAGTCAAATCAACTATTTTTCAATCTTGGAGAAGGTATTCTTTCCATTTCCTATATAATTAACTTTAGCAACCTGACAAGCAGACATCCCCAAATCTGGTGTTACAAAGTTGTCTCCTAATTTCTCAGAATTTTGGGGGAGGACTGATTCACCATCAGTGGCGAATGATTCCTCAAATCTTGCCCAGGTGCACTCTGATTCAACTCATTTCTTTTTGTTTTGCATCTATTCATTCCTATTCCATTGTTTGCATCTCACGTTGTGGCTTCTAGCATAGCTCAAATCTTTAGTTTTGCATTCAAATTTAGTCATATAGATCAGTTGATTGCATTTAGTTCACTTCATTTAGCTTAAACAATATCATACATAACATAATTTGAATGAACCCTTTAGCATTTTTGGCCCTACTCTCTCCTTTTAGGTGAAAAACCCTAGAAGAGCTAGAAAGGTGCATGGTTCCAAAAATCGACAGTTCAACTATTATTTTTCTAAAATGACAAAAGCTACTCAACAACCATCTTTGACCATCAACACTATTACATATCAACCAAAACACAAACTCACAATCAAACATCATGAATTGCTTGATATGAATTTTTCACCATCATGGTAGTATGTTGATAGTGATGAAAGTCTGAAACAAATGTTAGGATTTTATGATAACACATCCTCTACTACTCCCATGAAATGAGTTACTTGTGATATGATAGTTACCAAGAAAAAATAGTGATATCATTGAAGAACCATATGATACTAAAGTTCCTACATCTAATGCACTCCCTTTAGGAGATAAAATTAATGTGTCGATGGACATTGATGATAAAGACAAAATTATTAAGATTGGGAAGTGCCTTGACGATGAAGAACAATGGTACACTACAACTTTACTTCATGATTTTCTTGAAATTTTTGCTTGGAAATATTCTAATATGCCAGGAATCAACCCAAAAATTGTGACACATAACATTGTTCTCTCTGAAAATGGTAAACATGTTCACCAAAAAGATACGAAAAATGCACCCTAATGTAGCCTTGCATGTTAAAGCAGAGCTTGAAACACTCCTTGATGCAAGCTTCATTCGACTTATTGATTATTCTCCTTGGATCTCAAACATTGTCGCAGTTGCTAAACCCGATAATCGTATTAGGGTATGTACAGATTATAGTGACTTCAATAAAACTTCTTTAAAAGATGACTTTCTACTTCCTATTATTGATATGATCATGGATTCAACTGTTGGACATTCCTTGTTGTCATTCATGGATGGATTTTCTAGTTATAATCAAATCCTTATTAATCCTCAAGATCAATACAAAATGACATTTACAACTATTTGGGGAATGTTTTGTTGGGTCGTGATGCCTTTTGGCTTAAAATGCTAACGCAGCTTATCAACGAGCAATGACATTGATATTTCACGATTACATACATAAAATTTTAGAAGATTATGTCGATGAAATCCTTTCTAAATCTATAATGCGACAAGACAATGTAACTGTTCTTTGGAAAATATTTGAATGAATACATAAATATAATATGCGATTCAATTTGAAAAGTGTCTTTGGTGTAGATAGTGGTAAGATTTTGGGGTTTGTCATATCTCACAGAGGCATTGAGTTGGACACAAAGAAATTTGATGTTGTTATTAGCATGCCACCCCCTAAGAACATTTCTCAATTACGAACATTACAAGGTTGAATTCAAGCTATCCATCATTTCATTGCATCTTTAGCCGATCACACATTACCCTTGACGCATCTCCTCAAAAAGGATGTGCATTTTGATTGGAATGAGGATTGTAAACATTCTTTTGAGATTTTAAAGGAATATCTTGCAACTCCACCCGTCTTACAACCCACCATTCCAAATAAACCGTTCATCCTATACATAGTCGCATCAGTCCATGTTGTTACTGCATTGTTGGCTCAACAAGATGATCATGGAAAAGAATACCATATTTATTACATTATTAGAACCTTAATTGATTATGAAACTTGATATTCACCAATCAAAAAATAATGTTTGGCCATTGTATTCGCTATTAGTAAGTTGCGACATTATTTACTAAATGCTAAAATACAAGTCATGACAAAATTTGATCCCCTTAAACATATTTTTAACAAAACAGACCTATCTGGACGCTTAGCTAAGTGGGTGATGTTTTTAATTGAGTTTGACCTTAAGTTTGTTTCCTAAAAATCAATCAAAGGACAAGCCTTAACCGATCATTTAGTTGATGCCCCTTCTCCTCTCGCTTTACCTAATCACGACTCCTTTCCTGATGATAATGTCTTAACCACTGATGTTAAAACATGGGAATTGTATTTTGATGGATCTATTGTCGAACAGGTTTTGGTGTTGGAGTGGTATTAATTCCACTCGATGGAAAGCTTATTCCTTTGTCTTATCACTTAACTTTCCTATGTACAAATAACACAACTAAGTAAGAGGCAATAATCACAGGATTATGAGATGCTTTAACAATAAATGCTAAACGTATCAAGATCTTTGGTGATATTCAATTAGTAATCAAGAAAATCATTGGGACATATCAAACTAAACATGACAAGTTATCGAAATACAAGGATCTTACAATGAAACTATTAGAGAAGTTTGAATCATTCACCCTTGATAACATCCCACAAAAAGACAATCGACATGAGAATTCGATGGTGAGTCCATCTACCCTTATATCCCCACACAATACTTCAACAAAATTCACCCTTTTTATTCACCCCATCATGAAGCCTTAGATTGACACTCTGGTGTAGGAGCACCTACACCTTATTATCAAAAATTGATCATTTGATGTTGATTCTAGGGTGATTCAAGGGTAGATTAAGATGTTTAAATTTTATTTATACTAAATAAGGTCTAAAAATACCATATGTAATGTAATTGGGGGGTTTGTGTGGTCATTTGTGTATAATAGGCAAAAATTGCAAAAAATGCAAAAATGTTGTTAAATCAAAAAGTTATCAAAATGCAATTTAAGGGAATATTAAGGGTCTTAGTATTTTAAAGTTGGTTATGTATGTTGGGAAGTTGAAAATTGGTGGGAAAATGTATTTAAATAATCTTGAAGGCTCGAGCTTGGTTGGTGAAGATGTATTTGAAGTTTTCCAAGCAATTAAACAACACATTTTTCTACTAAAACTTTGTTTTCCTAAACTTTGCAAGGGTTGTACGGTCCCGTACCACTTGCACTTGCTTTGTAACTTATGCTAATGTGTGGTAGCATGATTTATATTTCATTTTAATTTGTTTTGAGTGTTTAACATCAAGGTTTGAGAGAGTTCTATCTAATTTTCAGGAAATTGCTTGTAACAGGCCAATAAGTGTTTTGTTTGGGAGTTAAATAATGAATTGAGCCATTCCTCCTACTATCCTACCCTGTTACTCAGAGGAATGGCATGTCTATTGGTAGACTAGGTTTTATTTTAGTTTTGAAAGTAGGGAATATAAGTTGTGTGAAGTTGGAGTGTAACCCTAGGGTCTATTTTGGTGTTCTCATGGTGAAATGAAGGAACCAAAGTATGGTTTTGACAAAATATTGATGGGACTGGTCTTGTGATGGATTCTTAAGTTTTTGTAGGGTATTTTAAATGTGTTGGATACTTTTATTGAGTTTGGTAAGCCTGGGTATATAGTTTTTCATTCAAACCCTAGTGTATTACATGTAAATGGAGGGTTTCATAGATCAGCATTGAGGAAGCCTTGAAACTAGAAATAAATTGTGGAATTTGATGTTTTGATACATAACTAGTCATTTTTCAATGATTTCTTGTGATGAATAGTGGTTTAGGATGGACCTCGTTTGTAGAAAAGGGCTAGTTTAATAGCCTAAAAATAGAGCAAGTTAATGAATATGTATGTTGTTGCAAAGAAACCATTAGAGATCTTTTGGGATGATGATCAGGGATCTGTGATAAGTCTTGTTTTATGTTTGGGTGGCCATTGTATGGCCTTTCCAAAGGGATATCTCCATTTTGATGAATTTGTGGGCTAGAAGCCTTTAGTGGTGTTTTAAGGGAAGTTGGGTGTTTTGTTGATCAAAGGTTGATTTCATTGCTTGAGTCAGAATATTTGGTGTTGAATTGTGAGTTTCTCCACCTTGTATTGCATCAAGTGGTATCAGAGCTTCAGGAACAAGATCTTTTGTTGGTAATTTGAATGATTTTGTAGGTTGGAAGGTAAAGAGACAAATTGGTGAAGATGCCTCCTAAGAACGTTGGTGCTACTAGGGAGTTGCAAGATCTAAAAGAGAAGCATGGTAAGCTTCTGAAATCTCATAATGTTGTTTTGGCAAGGCTTGCTACCTTGGATACAAAGAAAAGAAGAGAAGTGAATGAAGAAGATGAAGAAGAATATGAGGATGTTGATGAAGAACTAGACCCTAAAGATCAAAGGATGGTAAAGATGCTCAAAGTAGTAAAAGGTGATTCTCATAAGGTAAAATTTGATCTTCCTATGTATGGTGGTAATTTAAATGAAGAGTAATTTCTTGATTGGATTGCTGCTATGGATAATTACTTTGAAACTGAGGACATTTCATATGAGAAGATGGTTAAGGTGGTAAAAAAAAAACTCAAAGTTCATGCTCTTTTATGGTGGGACTATGAGCAAGAAGAGAGGAGAAAACAAGGAAAATCAAGGATTACTTCATGGGACAAAATGGTGCAAAAATTGAAAGGTAAATTTCTTCCAAAAATATTATGAAGTTCAATTGTATAAAAAGTTGCAAGGATTGAAACAAAAAGATCTAGATGTCAAGTATTATACTGATGAATTTTACAAACTAAGCATAAGGTCAAGAAGGGATGAAGATGAGGCTAAAAATGTGGCTAGATATCTAGGTGGTTTGAGATTTAATATATAATATTAACTTGTTGTTGCTAACCCCAAATTTGTTGAAGAGTGTTTTCAATTAGCAATCAGGGTGGAGGAAAAGATTAAAAGAAGGCAAGAGAAATCAACAAGAGGAAGAGGTGCTAATAGTGCAAGAGGGAAAGGATCAATCCCTACAACAAAGCATCCATTGGAAGAACAAGAAGGAGAAAATAAAGGTAAGGAGCAAGGTGTTGATACTAGTGGAGGTTTTATAGGTAGAGGAAGGTTTAGTGCTAGTAGAAGTTCTAATGATTTTGTAGGGAGATGTTATACATGCAATGAATATGATCATCCATCTTGGAAATTTTTTAAAAGAGTTAGTAGTTCATCAAGTGGTGAAAAAAGGATTGATAGGAGAGAACAGTTGGTTCAAGAAGAGGATTGTGAAAGCAATCATTCTACAAGTTTGAGGGCTACTCCTGAAATAGGGGAGATGTTGTTGATGAGAAAAATAGTGTTGAAGGAAGCCAAAGAGGTAGAACCTTTGCAAAGAAACAACCTCTTCAAAACTACTTGTTAGTGCAAAAATAATGTATGCAAGATTGTAATTGATTCTAGATTAATTGAAAAAATAGTGTCTACTAAGATGGTGAATAAGTTAAACTTGAAAAAAATACATCATGAATCACCTTATAAAGTTTCATGGTTAAGTGATGGACAATATTTGTTGGTAAATGAAAAGGCTGTGGTAGATTTCCATATTGGAGGTTACAAGGATAGTGTTTTTTGTGATATTATTCCTATGGATTGTTGTCACCTACTCCTAGGTAGACCCTGGCAATATGATAAGCAAGCTTTGTATGATGGCAGAGAGAATACTTACACAATAGTGAAAGATGGATGCAAGTTTGTTTTAAATCCTTTGGTGGAAGATGAGTAAGGGAAAGAAAAAGTGATTATGTGTGGAAAGAAAGAGCTTGTAGACATTGTGAATGAAGATAAAAAGATAAGTGTTATACGTAGATCAAGGTCTGATAATGTTCTGACAACATATAAGAAATTTGTTTCAAGTATGTTGACAATGAATTGGAATGAAAATGTGTTGATAGGGACCATGGTGTGTCATTTGATTAAGAATAAAGTTTCAAAGAATAAGGAATCTTTAGGTACAGTGGTTGGTACCACTAATAGGATAGTGGTACAAAATGTTGACAAGACATTGGGACTGGTAATAGGGGTAAAAGAGCAGAATGCACAAAGACTTGAGGACAGATACAAGTAGGGAGATGATTTAAAGTTAAAGATAGTTCATGGTAATGGTATCGCTAACCATTTTTTTTGTGTAGGTACAGGAAAAGGGAAACAAACTAGTTTTGGTCAAAGAATGGAAAGAGGGTAGACATAAGGTCTGAACTTAAAAACACAATCATTTTTTAGAACAAGCCTAGTCAAAGGTGTAGGGTAGATTGCAAGAGAAAAATGCATAGAACAATAGAAGGAGTGTGTGGATCATAGGAACTTGTGTGAATTTTGGAGGAATTGGTATAATTCCTAGCTCATGTGGCATGATTTTTTTCCTTTGGGGGTGTATGGTGCAGAAGCACCTACACCTTATTATCAAAAATGATCATTTGATGTTGATTCTAGGGTGAGTCAAGGGTAGATTAAGATGTTTTAAGTTTATTTATATTGAATAAGGTCTAAAAAGATCATATGAAATTTAATTGGGGGGGTTTTGTGATCATTTGTGTCTAATAGGGAAAAATCAAAAAAATGCAAAAATGTTGTTAAATCAAAAAGTTGTCAAAATGCAATTTAAGGGAATATTAAGGGTCTTAGTATTTGAAAGTTGGTTATGTACGTTGGGAAGTTGAAACTTGGTGGGAAATTTATTTAAAGGCTCTTGAAGGCTTGGGCCTGGTTGTTGAAGATTTATTTGAAGTTTTCCAAGGAATAAAACAACGTATTTTTCTGCTAAAACTCTATTTTTCTGAACTTTGCAAGGGATGTATGGTCTCGTACCACCTGCACTTGATTTTTAACTTATGGTAATGTGTGTTAGCATGAGTTATATTTCATTTGCATCTATTTTAAGTGTTTAACATCAAGGTTTGAGAGAGTTCTATCTAATTTTCAAGAAACTGCCTGTAACAGGCTAGTAAGTGTTTTGTTTGGGAGTTAAATAATGAATCGAGTCATTCCTCCTACTATTCTACCCTGTTACTCAAAGGAATGGCATATCTATTGGTAGGATAGGTTTTCTTTTGGTTTTTAATGCGCAGAATATAAGTTGTGTGAAGTTGGAGTGTAACCCTAGGGTCTTATATGGTGTTCTCATGGTGAAATGAAGGAACCAAAGTATGGTTTTGACAAAATATTTATGGGACTGGTCTTGTGATGGATTCTTAAGTTTGTGTAGGGTATTTGAAAGGTTTTGGATAATTTTATTGAGTTTGGTAAGCCCGGGTATATAGTTTTTCATTAAAACCCTAGTGTATTGCATGTAAATGGAGGGTTTCATAGATCAGCATTGAGGAAGACTTGAAATTGGAAACAAATTGTGGAATTTAATGTTTTGATACATAAATAGTGTATGTTCAATGAATTCTTGTGAATACTAGTGATTTAGGAGGGACCTCTTTTGGAAAAAAGGGCTAATGTAGTAGCCTAAAAATAGAGCAAGTTAATGAATCTCTATGTTTTTGCAAAGAAACCATTAGATATCTTTTGGGATGATGATTATGGATTTGTGAAAAGTATGATTTGATGTTTGGGTTTCCATTGTATAGCCTTTTCAAAGGGATATCTCCATTTTGATGAATTATTGGGCTAGAAGCCTTTAGTGGTGTTTTAAGGGAAGTTGGGTGTTTTGTTGATCAAAGGTTGATTTCATTGCTTGAGTCAAAATATTTGGTGTTGAATAGTGATTTTCTCCACCTTGTATTGCATCACACTCACTATGAAGAAATTTTAACTATAACTCAAGAAAACTCGCAAGAATGGTATGACACAATATACAATTATTTAAAAGATGGTACCATTCTCGAGCTCACAATGACAAACACTCAAAATCGTTTTCACAAACTAGCAGCCAAATACGTGATCCTCGCCGATGTATTGTATAGAATATCTTTCAATGGTTTCTTACTTAGATGTCTTAAGGATTCTAAAATCCCTATAGCCCTTGAGTAGGCTCATGTTGGTGCATGTGGAGGTCATTTTGGAGGATGGTCGTTAGTGCAAAAAATTATCCATATGGGATATTATTAGCAACATATGGAGAAAGATTGTTTTGCTTACATTAAACAATGTCACAAATGTAGAGAACATAGCAATTTGATTCATGCTCCTACTTTTGATCTCTCTACCCAAATTCCCATTTGGCCATTTTTAGTATGGGTATTGGATCTTATTGGAAAAATTTCACCACCCTCTTCTGCTAGATATACATTTATCATATTTGCAATAGACTACTTCACAAAATGGGTGGAAGCTATTCCTCTTCGATCTACAAATGCTGAAGTAATTTTTCATTTCATACTGGAACACATAATTGCTTGCTTTGGGCTTCCTTCCATTATCATTTCGGACAATGGAACCCCATTCAAGAATAACAAAGTAAAGAAATTTCTTGAAACATTCAACATTCAACATTGATTTTCCACACTCTATTATCCACAATCCAATGGACAAGATGAAAGCACTAATAATATTTTGGAACAAATCCTAATGAAAACTATTAACACACATCATAATGATTGGCATACGCAATTACATTATGCACTTTGGTCTTATCAAATGAGTGTTAGATTATCTATGGAAACTACACCTTATAACCTTTCTATGTCACTGATGCGATCATGCCCTTGGAGTTAGAAATTCCTATGTTGTGAATTTCTCTTCAAGACCTTATTGATGATGCGACTTATAAAGACCAATGATTGCACCAACTTGAGATGCTCGATGAAAATCGTATTAATGCTCTTGAACACCTCCAAGCTTACATTAAACAATTAAACAATGACAATGAAAACATAACACTCATGTCATTCGTCAAACGTTTTGTAAGGGTGATTTTGTTATTTATGAAAACTAGTGTACTACTAATGCTAATAATGAAGATAAGGATAAATTCAGCCCTAACTAGTTAGGACCTTACATAGTTGATACCAGTTATGGGTATGGTGCTTATATTTTAACAAAGCTTGATGGAATACCCCTTAAGGAACCTATCAATGCTATGCATTTGCGTCGGTATTACCTCTAATCTCTTTGAATAGTATGGTTGTTAAATTAGTGTTGTTTATAATTATTTGGTGTCATTCTAAATAATTTTCACATTGATTTGTTCTTGACAACTGACCATGTGTTTTTCTTGCACACTAAGGTAATTATTTCAGTTCCTTTTATAATTACTTTAGGTTTCATACCATTCAACCTTGTGTTATGTTAATTTTGATCCTTATATTAATTATCGGTGTATCTAATTTAACATACTCTATTCCATTTAACCATGTTGTATCTAAAGTTAAATTGAAATACATTTTACATTAAATCACATTAATCTTGTTAAATCATGTAGACATTAATTAAATACTTTTATCATAAGTTATTTAATTAATCACATTTCCATTTAACATTCCAACATATAAAGAAAAATTATAATAACATCAAATTCACATATATATATATATATATATATATATATATCTAAAAAAAATTATATACATCTCAATATCATATACAAAATCAACAAGGCCTATGTGAGCTAGACCCCTCAGGCTTTGGTGCTTGTGATCTAGTCCCATAGGTGACATGAAGTATGCCCAATAGATACCTACTACTTCTAAATACTTTGTTTCTATTGTTGACAATGCTAGGACTAAATCTCTAAGAAAGCTAATATGTCTCCCTCCTAGCCACTGTCATGACCAAGATGGAACCTATCAAAATCATAACAATATCCTCTAAAAATTCATCTAATATCTTCAATTTTAACATTATTCATCACACAATTGTGCTAAAGTTCATCTAGTGTGCTTTCCTAGAGGCACTAGACACTTTAGAACCCTTTTGAGACACTTCACGAATAAATGGGACAATTTGTGAACAAAAGGGACACTTTGTGAACAAATGGGACACTTCGCAAAAAAAGGGGACACTTTGAGAAAAAAAAATTTAAGATCCTAAATTAACCTATAAATGCATTAAAAATCATTAAATTATTACAAAATCACAAACTGAAAGTTGCAGAATCGACTCACCTTATAGTACAGCTCGTCACACGCAACTTGCTCTCAAAGCTCATCTAGTGGCAAAGGTGTATAATCCCATCTACTCGACATCTTCTCATCTCACTCATCACTCTCAAGCTACAAGAAGGTAAAATGCAATATTAAGTGACAAATTACTTTCCTTTACCTCTTTTCATCTATTTTCATTACTTTTACTCTTATGCATTAAATTAGGGTTATTTCTCTTAAGAGTTAATAAAGCATATTTCCTTCAAAAAACCATAATAGGAGCTAGGGCACTTCATTTTCAACACTGTTTGATGCATTGGAATCATGATTCTACACCTGACATCATCAATCATCTATCATTATGTGGCAAGGTACTTGGAAATTCCCTACGATATGATGTTCCTTATTCGAAGTGGCTAGATTGCTACCTTGATTCCACCTCTGTAAAGCAAGTGGAATCAAGGGGGGCATACATCTACCCTCGAATTGGATTCTTAGGAGTTAGATAAAAGGATTTTTGGAAAATTAACAAATTTGTGTTGTAGGATGTGGTTCTTAATGTTGTGGTTTTGTAGATAACTACACTAGGGGCTTCATTCTCTTTCCTTTTGAATGAGTATCCTTTTATGTAATAAAGTGCACTATTTAGAGTCCTTTAGCTTACATATGCATGTAGAGTCATATGGGAGCTAAAGTAGGGGATAAATGTGGCCTAGAAAATTGGATACTCTTGAGAATAGAGATAATTTCACACTTAATTGGACCTACTTTTGAGCACCCTTGCATTATTCATCCTTCAAAACAACATTTATAGGCCCCTAAGACCCATTATTTTTTATCTAGAAGCCCATTTCACTTGAGAAATCACTTAAATCACGACAAACAACACTTAATTCATTCATATCCCGAAAAACCACCTTCAAAAACCACTAGTGGGACCCATTCGCCAAGGGTAGTGAATGAGTCCCTTTTGAGGGAAATTTCAATTTTGAGCGGGAATTCAATTAATTCAACTTAATTTTTCAATGGATTCCAACCTCTTAGGTCTAAATAATTGGAAAAATAGGTGTTGATAATTATAAATACTCATTTTAAGTCATTTTTCACATTGCTTAGTCATTTTTACAAAGAAAATTCTAAAGTCAAGTCTTCCACAACAAGTTTCATTAGCAAAGTTGAAGTTTTAGGGCAACAAACTAGGGTTTTTGCAAGTCTTGAAGCTCACTCTTCATTCAAGATTCAACATTGCAAAGAGTTGATGATGGATTCCTATGGTGAATCATGGAGAAATCTAGGTTGAGATGCAACTAGCCATCAAATCACACCTAAAGAATTATTTTCAAAGTGATTCCATCTTTCATTTTCTCTCTATCTTCATATTAAGGTTTGCATTTCATTTACATTCCATTTGCATGTATTTTGTCTCCATATTTGATGTGTTGTAGGATTTCAAGGTTTGAAGTCTTGCATCATTCAAATCACATTTGCATATCTTATTCTAGCACAATAGAATAGGGTTTTATAATACTTCAAATTTTTCTAGTCTTTAACACACTTAAGGCTAGGTTTTATGCAATTTTTTGTCCATTCAAGGTTTGATTACCCAAATAGGGGTTTGATCATGGAAAACCGCCAATTAGAGAACCAATTTTAAGCTATTTTGCAGGAATTTTTTGAGATCTCGACTCTAGTTTCCTTCAAAAAGTGTTGTATAGGTGTTAAAGTGCAGAACAGAGATCCGAATTTGTAGAAATTTGAAAGTGGATTGATTCACCATGGATGGTGAATGAGTCCCTCCTGAGGTGAATTTTTGAGTTAGATGCAGATCTCGACACCTGGTTTGTAGAAATTAGTTTATGGGTAGAAAACCTTGCCTTGGGACTGATTCGCCTAGGGTAGCGAATGAGTCCCAGTCAACATAAAATTCATATTTTCTAGATTTCTATATTTTTTTCCATTCATCTTCAGCTTAACAAGTGCACACATTCTAAAAAACAACTTTTTTTTTAGTTTAATTTGCAATTTTGTTCATCTTTTTAAGCTTTTTGCAAACCTCGCTATGTTTTCAAACATTGCATATTTCATAGGTTTTGCATCAATAGTCAATTAATTTCATTAGTTAGTTACATTTACAACATTAAATTTAATCATATTTGCATCATACAATCCTCTATTTGAGTGAACCACTTCAATTTTGGGGTTCTATCTCTCTCCTTTTAGGTGAAAGATCCTAAGAGTGCAAGAGAAGTCAATAGCCAACCACAAAATTTTTGGTTCATATATATATGTGTGTGTTTGTATATATATAAAATACACACATAAGCATAAATGCTTAATAGAGGAGTGTGTATACATATATATATATAGATATATAATATATATTATTATTATGTGAATGTTTACTCATTTGAATTGATTTGTATAGCAAATGTAAACGTGTTTGATTATCATGGAATATATTTATAATATATTTAAATATATATGTGTGTGTGTGTGATAGCATTAAAGCTATTTGTGGACATATATATATGTACTTTTATATATATATATATATATATTTGAATATATATGTGATAATTAAATAGAAGTCAATTTGTAAATACATGCTATGCTAAGCTATATATATACATATATATGTGTGTGTATCATGATACCCATATCAAAGGACAAAGTGGTGTATATGTATATATATTAGCGTCATAAATGTTAATAAATATTTAACCAGCTCCCTTCGGGTTTATTTTTTCTATGCGCCGGCCAATGCATCGCCAAGTCTGTTTGGCCTTTTATCAAGATTTTGATCTGCTGCTCCACATGTCTACTCTTCGCAATTTCAAGTATCAGTGTTCCCTTTGGATCCCGGGAAACTCCACTATGCTTCCATGTGTTGCAGTTGCTGGATACTTTTATTTCATGTTTCCTTGATGCCTCATCGGGCTGCAAAATGCTAACATGAAGCCCTCATTCCTAAAAGGTGTTGGCGGGCCCCACGGTTGCTGACTACAGTATGCACTTGCTATGTGTCTAATGTTCATAAATCTTTCAGCGTGGAAATGAATTAGAAAATGCGAGTAGCGAAATGCTGCCACGCATCTCCGTTGTGCTCGGCCGACAATCGTTCCCTTAGCGCAAATCCTCTGCAGTGAAGGGAGGAAGGTTCATGTGGGCAGCAATAGGCTGCCACATGCCTAACCAGCGGATCTCATATAAAGGAAGAAGATTAATGAACCAAATGAGGCTATTGGCTACTGTGAGCCATCATCATTCACTCAGGAGGGTGACACTTATCTTACCAGGACCACTGTCATCAATGCTGAGGATGCACCTATGCCCAGGATGACTGGATACTTTGTTTTGGATTGATCCTGTTGTAATGGCCTGGGGAATATTTTGATTCAGGCATCATTGTCGAGGATCGCGCGATCTTTTATGTTACTATTCTCTGAGGCGGTGGGAGGTTTTTATGCTTTATATACTTTGCTTTGTGATGACAAAAGGTTCCATAATTTTGGAAAACAGGTTGATTTTAGTAAAGACTCTAGGCCTTTATTAGTGTTTTATTTAATTGCAAAACTCTCAGACTGTGCCAATTGTTTAGCCTTTTTGTTTTTCATGCTATTTGATCAAACCGTGAACTGTGCTTTTTATTGTCTTGACACTTCATTTGAGAACTCCTATATATGTTGGATGCAAGTTTTCTTACCTTGATCATGTCTAAAGACTCTTCTTGGTTGTAGGGATGTATGCAATGTTATTTTATGTCAATGAATGAATTATCTATGCTATAATCTAAAGTCTCTGATGTTTTGGAACACTACAATACCATTCAGGCCCTTAAATCTATGATTTATCGTTCCCATCATTAAATCTTGGTGCATTGCCTTAGGTTAGACTTTATTTTATTATATATGTTTCCTTTTCCCTTTCCAAACCCCATTATAGAAGAAGTCGGCTTCTCTAAAAATCTGGTGGTTACTTAGTTTAGCGCAAAAGGTCCCCCTTAAACTGAGTTTCCCATAAGACTCTGTTACCTTGTCAAAATTTGGCGTCAACAGTTTGTTTTTTTTTGGCACACCTGGTGGGACCGAGCTTAAATGAAATTGCATTTTAAAAGGGTGTATGAGCCATCGACCTGTAACTAGATCCTAAACCGCAGGCGACCCTATTTTACTAGTACCTCTACTAGGGACAGTCCAGGTCGCAAATCAGCTGGTAACTGTTCCATTCCCGCGGCCCTTGCCTCTCACCCTGTTGCTGGCCGCCAACAGAAACTACATGGCATGGGATTTCGAAAGTCCCCTAGTAGCCCTGGTAGCAATCATTGTCTAGGGTGCTATCCCAGTTTCAACCATGAAAGCTATACCAAAGTTTACTGGAGATAGCTTAAGAACACCAACAGAACATTTGCAGGATGTGGCGGACGTATGTCTGGCACACAGGATTACAGTGCAGAATGTAGCCCTAAGGCTTCTTGCCACATCTTTTAAAGGAAAGGTGTTGGATTGGTACCGAACACTAACACCTAATTCAATTTGCACTTGGGATCAGCTCAGAGATTCATTCTATGAGAAGTTCTCGAACGACGGAGATCATTCTTCATTTTATTATCAACTATCTATCATAAAATGAGCCCCCCATGAGGCTCTGACAAACTTTAATGCCTGATTTCACGCAAATTGGTAGAGGATCCCTATTACCATATTCCCAACTCTCGAGTTGGAATTTATATTTTATCTGAAGTCCATCAATTCTGACATTTATGTGATGATCAAGTCTTTGGGAGGAGCTACTCTACCAGATGCTTATGGTACCGCTATCAAAGCCAAGAATCATTTAATAGATTGTGGAAAATTGCCTCCTCGGCCTATTATGCCGATATTTCCTAAAATATCGAGCCCCACGTAAGAGGTCGCATCAACTAGTGCACCCTCAACCGCCCAATCAATGTACACATATGCGGCAGGCCCACAAAATGTGGCTTCTACATCAGGTTCTTCAAAGGATGAGATGAACGACCTCAAGGAGATGTTGCAAACCATGGAAAATGATATAACTACTCTTAAGTGGAATCAATCAACACCACCGAAGCCTACATATCAGAACTATCAAGGCGGGCGGTCTTCTTATCACCAGAATCAATACCAGGGTGCGCCTCATGCTAATCCACCAACTCTGACTACAAACCAAATGGTGTCGGTGCCTACTCCGCTAACAAGCACGTCACCAAGCTTGAGTAGGGAATTAACCATAGGGCAGAACAATCTTATTGATGATATCAATCCATGGTGTTTCCCCTTCAGCGATGTGCATATGCCCCGAAACTACCTGCATGGCAATTTACAATAAAAGGTGGCGGAGCAATGCAGCCAAGGCACAGTAATAGAAAATGGAGGTTATGTATATGCCTCACAACAAATGGAGAGTGCAGTCCTTACTACACAAATGTAAGGAATGTCTTTAGAACAAGAATCTGATATTGCTCCCGATCATGCACTCTTCTCCTGGATGGAGGAAGAAACGGTGTTTGCCAATGACGCATTCATATCTGAAACACCACAATTACAGTCTGATTATAACACATGCTCAAAGAGGAGATTCACTGGTGAGTCAATTTTTTTGCATCCGAATAGCCCGCAACTCAAAGGCATTTCCAATCAAGGTCCCAGTGCTTCAACTGTCCCTTCATCTTCTCAACCACGGAAGGAAATTATTATAGCAAGAACCAAGGAGCAGAGACCTCTGAGTTTGTCACCTTTTAATGTGGTAGATAAATTGAAGAAATCATCTGCTAATGTGTCTCTATGGGACATTCTAGCCATCCTAGAACAAAAGACACTATTACAGAAGGCGCTTCAGGAAGAGGTCAACCTGGCACCAACAGGGTCATTTTCCAGAACATAGGTAGTTTATCAAATGCTGCCAGCTAAAGTCCTTGCAAACAATAAAAGGAATCCCCTGATGTGGAAAGGAATAATTTGAAACCTTAGCCCTTCTTCTTGACTCTCATTATAGGAAAGAATATATTGCATAATGCTATGATTCATTCTGGCACTAGTACCACAATTATGCCTAAACAGATAGCCGAAGCTTTGGGACTCAGCTACGAACCTATGAAAAGAGGGGTAATGTAGCTTGATGGGAATAAAGTTGAGACCGTAGGTGTCATCAAAGCGCTTCCATTAACTCTATTTTCTTTCCCTAGTATCACGGTCCTGTAGGACACAGTGATTATAGATGTTCCTCCTATGTTTGGTCTCTTCCTATCCCGAGAATTTACTTCAAGGGTGGGCGGATACTTGTCCTTGGATTGGTCACATCTGATACTTAGGACCAAACATGACACAAAAATGAAGATAGAATCGGAGGCTCTACATTCAGAACATGTGGCGGATGAAGCCTTGATCAATTTTGAAGCCACACATACCTCTATCACCAAGCAAGAAATATATTATGTTGAGTTGCTAGAAAAAGAGAGGGTTAGCGGAGATCGAAATGATAAAGAAGATGCTCTATTGAGTGAACACATAGACAATGATCCTTTCAGAAATTATCATGCTAAGGGATTGGGCACATATGTAATTTATGATGAAGACCAGGTGCTTCCAAGGGTCACCAAAGAATCTAAAGGTAGCCAAGTGAATGAGCTATGGACACTATACTTTGACTGAGCAAGAAGCAAAGTGGGTGTTGGAGTAGGGATATATCTAATATCCCCATGTAGACACATAAAATTGTCCTAGGCTTGCAACTCTTAGATTATTCAACATTGCCACTTTCATTCTTAATAATTAAATAATTTTTAATTATTTAATTATTTTCTAAAGTCATAATTCTTCTATTAATTAAATAATTTTAATTATTTAATTAATTCATTTTTATCTTTATTCTCCTTGATTAATTAAATAAATTTTATTTATTTAATTACGTCCACTAATTAAGTCCCTTCTTTCTAAAATTAAATAAATTCTAATTTATTTAATTTTTGTCCACTTTCCACTATAATTAAATAATTATTTTAATTATTTAATTATTCATTAGCCTCTTCTCTATAAATTAAATAAATTTTATTTATTTTAATTTGGTCCACTCTTAATTTTGAATTAAATCATTACTAATTCAAAATGATTCCTTTACTAATCACATTCCTCTATAATTAAATAATATCTTTATTATTTAATTATTCATTAATCACCCTAAATTAAATAATTTTTATTATTTAATTTCTCCGATAACCTCTTTATACGTGAGATCTTATCTTCAAATCAAATCTTATCTCTTGACATCTCATTTAATTTCAGCCCTTGATTGAATTATTTTATAATTCAATCTTGGCCATTCATTTCTTATCATTTGCCCTAATTTTGACCTAACCCTAATTCATACTACAACATTCAATCTTGACCATTGATTCTAGGGTATTTGTCATCTTCTCATCCTGGCCACACATTCAAAATTGCAGTTTTTATAAAATGACAATTTTGTTCTTATTTTGGGATCGATCTCATGCTCATTTTGTCAACTTAAGCTATTAGTATTGTCATTTGCAGTCATTGTCATTTTAGTCTATTGTGAGGTCATTTCTTTTATATAAATCCTTCAACCTTTCCATAGGGCTTTGAAATTAGTCTAGGTGCTCATTTGAAATCTGAGGGCCTCATTCAATTTGCTGCAAACTAGAAGGTGTAACAAAGGTGAAGCATGGAAGATGAAGATTTATGGTAACATTGTTCATTTTATTTTCATGTTTGTTTCCTTTGTGTTTTGTTACTTCAATGGATTTTAATGTTATTGTGTTAACCCTTTAACAAACCTGATTTTCCCTTGATTACATTGGTGAACCCGACATATTTGGACAAATAAAAAACTATTTTTGAAGTTGGTTTCTTCTTGTTGCAAGGCTTGTTTGGTTTTTGTTGCAGGTTTGGCATCATTGTGGACAAAGCCAAAGATTTTACCATAACTTTCAAATGGATATGTATTTGCTCATGAAATTTTTGTTGCAGCTTGGGGACAACATCACGCACTCTCATTCCAAAAATCAGATTTTTTGTATATGTTTTTCATTTTTTATAATTATTTTTATTTTTTTAATAAAAAATTAATTTCGGGAGAAAATGATCGAATTTTTCAGATATGTTTATATTTCTGGAAATATCTTTAAATTTTAATAGGGGTCTACTCTTTAGTTTTTAAATTTGGATGTGCAATTATTAGTCAAAAAATAGATTTTATGAAATTAAGATTTAAAAATAGATTTGCTTAGATCTCACTCACAGTTGTAGATCTACTCACAAAAAATTTTTTGCAGATTTGGAATGACATTAGACGACTCCAGTAAAAAAATTAAAATTTTTAAAGTTTTTTGTATTTTTTATAATTTTTTTATGATTTTTCATAAAAAATTAATTTCTGGTGCAAAACAGCAAATTTTTCTGATTTATTTATATTTTTGGAAACCTCTTGAGATTTTGGATAGGCTTTATTCTTTGTATTTTTTATTTTACTATCAAAAAAATTTCTAAAAATCAGATTTGTTGTGACTAGCTAACTCTCTAATAGTTGTGACTAATCTTTTCTTGTAGCATGTGGCGATCCTCTTTCGTGTGTCCAAGACCATTACATAAGATACTACTAATATTCGTTGTTTGCAGATTCGCTTGTCAAAGAGAGAATAAATAAACTTTGTGTTTGTTTTTCATAGACTAGCAAACATTTGAATTTGGTGCATATAAAAAGAATCATGTCTTCTTTGATTGATTGTGCTTATGGAGTGGTAGGTGAGTATGCTCTCACTTGGTGAGAACCTTGTGATCAGAAAACCAGACCCATTCTAATCTGTTATTTACCCTGACTTGGTATATCAGAGTATCCTCTCCCCTCGCGCTTTCGAGCGATCTTGGGTGTAAGAGAAACAGTTACCAACTCTAGAAATTGGGCCTGCCTGGGGATTTCATCACCCCAACGCGACTCAAACTGGAAACGGAGCTAAAGCCAAGCTACCCCCAACCGGTA